>SMLS01056190.1:0-26251 GCA_004785975.1 Popillia japonica
AAAAAAAGATTAATGTAATAACTACAAAGCAGATTTAAATATATAGGTATACCAACCTTTTAAAACAGTATACCACATCGGCAAAAGAATCAAATTAACGTAACACAATATTATAGAATAATGCGTAGTGGGTTCGTGCATTTGAACAGATTCTCTGATACCGATAAAATCTTTGGAGATTTAATGCAGGAGAGATAAACAGAATGATATTTCAGATATTTGTCTGATACAACTCGAAACTACATTATATACAGGGTTAACTTTAAATAGGTATTAAATTATGCGAACGTGAAAATTACGTATAAATGTGTAACTAAAAATGAAAAAAGAAATTTATTTGTAACACATCAAATATTTTCAAATTTTAGTGCCCAAACTGCAGTTAAAGTCGGTCCATTTCTTTGTTTACCCTGCATTTATACAAATATTGCAGATTTTTCAAGATCACGCATACGGAAGTAAAAAACCGATAAGAAATTGTTAGATGGTATGAGTAGTGAATAGTGTATTGAAACGCAGCTACCTGGTATTTGCGCAAGACCCAGACAAAGAGACATAACCATGTAGGTCGGTAGTTGAGTGACATACAGCGAACGCTTATACTTTTATCACGTTTTTGCTAATTTCTCGAATAAGTTTTAATGCAGAGTGGTTGACTGCAGTTTAGAGATGCCATTAAGGTCTTTAAGTATTGAAAAGGTGAGCCCAGCTATGGGAATGCTTATGATTGGTGCATCAGCATCATAAGAGCTGGTTCTGCTTATTTTAATGTAAGCCGCAATGTGATCAGATGAGTTTGAATGCGTTTTAATGATACTGGATCCATCTAATACAGACACGGCGGAGGACGACAACAACAGTCAAGGAGGACCGTTTTACTACCATTCAGTGTCGAAGGATTAGATTTTCTATTGCAAAACCACTCCAAATTCGATATTGAATGCAGTAGGTACCATCAAGCCAACCATCAAGTTAAACAAATGCTTCCTTCTAACGGGCGACTATAAATGATTATAAATTTTCGACTTAAGTTGGCAACACTTCTGTAATTTTATGTTAGGACACCTGATTATTAAATTTAAATTTGTCATATCTGTCAAAGTAAAAGTCATACGAATAAAACCATTCAACTTCATTTTAACAATGGTATTTACTATTGAGAAAAACACATTTATTGTAATGGCTTATTTTCGAAGCGGCTTACAAAATGATGACGGTAATTGGATATATTCGCTGCAATCAACTTTTGAGCAATTTGTTGCAATGTATCCACAGGACCAATTGATTACCGTAGCTTTACTATACACACTACAAGAATTGTTGAAAAGTTTTTGAACACCGGTAATGTGGCTAAAGGTAAATCTACTGGCCGTCCCACTGTTGCTACACCTGATGTTTTGAATAATGTTAATGTACGTGTTGCAGATAATACTCATATTTCAGTACGTCGTTTATCTCAACAAATAGGTAAAGTCCCATTATCAATTATTATTATTTCCTTTTAACCTTTCTTACGTCCTTTCCAACTCTCCTATGAATCCACTCGTAAAGTCCTAAAAAAGCATTTACATTTGAATCGGTGAGATCAGAAACAGCATAAGTCATGTTTTCTGAATTTTACAGGAGAGCAAAAAAACTGTTTTTCCTTTAACTTGTTATAATAAATTTTATTTTGAAGGTAATATATGATTTAGTATCATAACAAATTTGACTTTACTGAAATTTTTGTACATACTGTTTATTATAATTACTTAGACTCATGTTGTTTCTGCACTAATTAAGTTTTATACGTTGTTTTAATTAATTGAGAAATCAGAAAAACGAAAAAATATACATTTTAATATAGTACTATATTGGAAATGAAAGAATACTTTTACAATTTATTTTATTATTATTAAAACAGATCGTCCTCAACAAGTTCCTCGATGTCGTCAGTAGGCCATTGATTTATTTCTCTATAAAAGTTTTTATATTTATCTTCAACACAGGACTCAAGTTACTGTAGGTTTAGAAGTTTATTCCTTTGTATGGGTACTTTTCTATACATATAAGCTTTCTCAGTTGATAAGCTAATATTAGCAACGCTTATGGCTTTTTGAAGTATAAAAGTATGGGAACATAAACCGTCTATATAGTCCCTTGTTATTATGGCTCCTTTCATTGAAGATGAGTATTCAAAACGCATAAAGCTCGCCGGTGCAAATGACTGCTTCTGATGTTTAGGTATAGATTCTGTACGATTCTTTGGATAAGGGATTTTTTTTTATAAAAGCTAGGCCACCAATCTTTGAAGTTCAAAATATCATCAGATAGATAGACAAAAACTTAGTGAGGTATGGTTTTTGTTCTAGCCTGGACATTCATCACTAAAAAGATATAACTTTCTTATATCATTTGATACGGAACTTTGAATATATTTTAAAAGCATCGAGCAAATCTCATTTGCTCCTTTCATGGCTTCACCTTCATGGTAAACAAATAATGTAGCCATTTGCGTTTTTAAGTTATGGATGCCAAAACAATATAATGATAACTGTCTTAAGTAGAATGTATCATGAACTGGAACATGGGGTAACGGCAAATTCTGCATGTAATCAAAGCAGATCCCTACAGCATCGTCTTCAGTTTGCAATAATTATGTAATATGATTTAATTTAGAGTAAAACTTCTTTGCTCGTCTTCTGTGTACCATTAGTTCTGCGGCAGAAGCTCTTTTGGCAGCACCACCTAGGCTAGAACTTTTTATTTTTACAGACAGTTCTTCACATTTTACGCAAGTATCCACCTGTGGTCGGCCAAAGCGTAAATGGAAATTATCTTTGAAGTATTTTAAATAAAATTAATACTTCACAGGTACACTGGGATTGTCTTTTAAAAACAGACTATGCATAGATTTCACATCAAGCCTGGCATCTAGATAATAAAGTTCTTTTTCACCATAGTGGGATGTTTTTTTTTTGGAAACGAATCAATATGAGTATGAATTTTATAGCATATATTACCTGGTATGATATTAGATTTGAGGTTTTTTCCTCTTTTATCTACAAGGTGTTTTACATTCTTATAAAAGGTTGCAGATTCGACGTATACGAGCTTCTGATTTCTGGCACACCATGAAGTGAAATAAATGCTTTTTTACACACCGCAACTTTTTCGCTTTTCTCCAAAACAAAATAAAGAAAATTACATTGCCTATTTTTCGGGTTCTGTTTTCTTGGTCTATGTACTCTTACGTTTGATTTTACAAGCAACTGTTGTAAAAAAATATCTTGTTCTTCCTTGGTTTTAAGGTTGTTAAAAAGGCTTAAAATATGCTCCTTGTCTTCAGCACAAAACTTAGTGAAACACCCCTTCTTGCATTTACAGTTATCACCAGTTCTACGAGCCTCAATAATTTTACCTTTCCAGTTTCTGTATTGAACCCCCTTAACCTTTGAATCACAACCAACATGTCGCATATGTTTATCTGCACGTAATTTTCGCTTTCTAGGATTATTGTTTAACACTTTGTCTGAATCACCGTTATTATCAGCAGACATTGCGTAAACACTATTGCAGACACTTTTTATTGTAAAATATTAAGTGCCCTAATCGGTAATCACAATCACACAACCTTCTACAACTTTCTACATGTGCATAATACACGACAAATTGCAATAAGATGGCAACTGATTGTAAGATAATAGAGCCCTCTTCTGACTGAGTGGAGAAATGACATCAGTCATTGACTTGTGTTGTTTCTATACTAACTACTTACTTTGTGGTTCATCATTGAAAGGGCAGCCTGACTCGAGCCATTTCTGCACACACTTTTGTATTCAAGTAAAAATAATAATATATCGACATAACCCCATTTTAGGAAATTGTTGACTCATGTTGTTTCTGTTCTCACCGATTCATTTACATCCGTATAAATTTACAATTGTTCAGCAACTTCACCCACCTGATTTCGTATTATGAACACAGTTTTGTTATTGATATAATAACAATCTGCATAATAATATTGACCAGAAAATATAATTTTTTCTTCGGATGGGGCTTGGTTTCATCTGTCTGGTTATGTAAATTCCCAGAACTTTAGAACTTGGTCGGCAGAGAATCCGCAGAATTTAATCCAAGTGCCATTGCATCCAGTTAAAATCGATGTTTGGGTGGCAATGTCACGACAAAGAATTATTGGTCCGATATTCTTTCAAGAAACGATTAATGCTCAACGCTACCAAATCATTATTTTGGAATCATTTATAAATCAATTGGATGCAATAAAATTAACGAGTGGATATTTTCAGCAAGATTCAGCTACAGCACACACTGCATAAATAACAATTAATTGTTTACACCAATTCTTCCCAGACCGTTTGATTAGTGTAGGTTTGTGGCCAAGTTGATCTCCCGATTTGACGCGGCTAGATTTCTTTTTGTTCCCTTATTTGAAAAACACAATATACCGGAATCAAATACAGAATTTACAACGTTTAGTTACGGAAAGCTATTTAGGAGGCAAATATAGGACCTGAAATGTTAACTAATGTATTTAACAATTTATCTCGACAAGTACAGTGTTGTTTAGCAGTGGAAGGTCGACACTTTGAGCATATTCTTTGAATAATTTTTGTTTAGTCCTTTAAAATATGTCATTTGTATCCATATGATACAAATGACATAACCTACAAAGTCGATATACAATGAATAACCAGGCAAGCCAATTTTTCAATGTTGCCAAAGTAAATATTTGTTACAGACATTTATAGTCACTTGGTATATGCATTATCACTCAACGATAATTATAATTGTTATAGATTCGAGTTGTTTCAACATCATATCGGAAATATCATTTTAGTTATCTCAACTCCACTAAACCTGCAAAAATTTGTTCAGATAAACGAACTCACTCACACAGAATTAGTATTTTATCTAATTGTGTTGCGTTAACTTGATTTTGATAAAGGTATGGTGTTGTATAAGGTTGGTATAGTGACATATTGAACTTTGTTTTGTAGTTATTATATTAATCTGGCACAATTAAATTAAAAAAACACTTCCAATAACTAAATTATCTTATCTTATATTCGTTTTAAACTTTAAATTGAAAGAAGCAATCATGAATTCTATACATAAATTTCACAAAACTTTATATAAAAATCGGTTTCTGGCAGTCGTAAACTTATTATTATTTATAAACCGACTAATTAGTAGTATTGTATTAATCTGTTTTATCTGCGTGAAATAGAATTAATAATTACTTGCTCTATTGTATCCAAAAATAAAAGAAAACAGTTCATATTTATAAGAATTTGTTTATGTAAATGTGTGAGCATTTATTTTAATTTCTTATGTTTCTAGAAAATTATAGAAACATTTTTGATTTCAAGGTTGTTGTATCTCGTTGTTTTAAACTAAAATCAAAATATAATTTACTTTGTTATCAAACAAAAAAGGCAACATTACTAAAGCCTCTTCTTGGGAAACATTGATTGGCAATATAACCAAACATAGCACGTTCTTGTTGTCTGACTGCATTAAGAACATTAGATTATCTACACCAGTTCTTCCGGCTCGGATTAGCAAGTAGACCGATGGCCTCTTCTCTCGCCAGATTTGACTTTTTTGAGTTATTTCATGTTTGGTTATCTAAAAAACAAAGTTTGTTCTAACCGTATCCATACTCTAGAAGAATTGCAAAATACAATTAGTTATAAATGACATTAGGTCAGAAATATTGTACAATGTGTTCAATAGTATGAAACGATGTGTGCATTTGAATAAATGTAATTTTAAAGTAAATAATAGAAAACATTTGTTTTAGTTTAATTTTTTAATGTTACGCCTACGATATATGATATTTACTCCTTGGGTGGGTTCGGTTTGGACGCTTACGCGCTGAAAGCGCTTAAAAGCGTTGTAAAAACCGTTCGCGATGGTATCGTAAGCGCTTACAAATCGGTGAACGATGTCATCCTGACGTCATAACTTCTTACAAACGCTTATTTCACCGAGGTAGTGCAGGAAAAGCGTAAGCGCTCATAGCGTGCAAGTTTTCAGGTCGAACGGTCTGCCGCTGACGTGAGTTCAAATAAAAGATGGCTACTGTGCAGAGAAAAGAAATGTTTATACAAGCCAAAGCGAACACTAGCTGTCACGTTTAAGCGCTCACGTGTTAATCGAACTTACAAAAATATCGAATATAAGCAAAAGCGCTTATAGCACGTAAGCGTCCAAACCGAAACCAACCCCTTGAGAGATGCACCAACTTAAATACAAAAAATTGAAAGCGGGAAATTCAAACGCCTTTCAAACATTTATATACACTCTGTATAAGGTATACACTACCGTAAAATCACTACTTTCACTTACTTTATTTATGATGAACTTGAGTCATAAGCATTCGACAATTGATGAAAAGTTGCTCTTCAGGAACGAGGTAATTTCTCCTCTGCAGGTACAATTGGAGGCACTTTCATAACACCACCAACCGTTTTGTGAAGTTCTACTACACTTACTTACTTTCAAGGAGCATATCGTCATATTCGTGCGAAAAATCACTAACTGACGTTTTGTTTTACTTTCGAAATAATTAAGCTTAAAGGGTTTCTTTCTATTTTGCTGTCTTCATCTTCTACAGCAGGTTCTGCGGCCCTATCCCCTATATTCTGACCTGCAGGCAAAGACTCATACCACAGATGAAATTCTTATGGTATTATTTCTTTCTTGCAAAGTTTCAGCAGATCTTGTTTCTTCTTATAGTTTATGGTAAGATAATGGGAATATGCTTTTTTGACTTCCTTTATGAGTGGTTGACGACTTCTTCCACGCACATTAAAAGTATTATAAGGGCTATTATAATCATAACGGAAGGATATGATACTTAGATCTGCCTTGACGTAACGTTTATCTTATTACCATCTACATATTTGAGACAATTTTGTATGATACGTTTGGATAGATCGTTGAGGTCTAACATATCCAAACAGTGTAGCTAGATCTAGCTCTTTGCATTATATAAGCCTAATCAGATATGGAATTAACGGATACATGTTTTTTTTTTCTCATTCTATAGCGCTGTGAATACTGTCAACTTTTACATAGGAATGCCCCGATTCCAGAAACTTTTGCTCGATCACATTAATATGTGTAGTTTGAGCAAGAAAAAGTAATAGCACGGATATGTACTAATTTCTATTTTGGCCGGCACAAATATCTGAGAAAATTGAAATTTCTTTAACTTTTTCTTGAAAACTTACAAATCCACTGCATTAAAGCCGTCCCTATCTCATTACTTCCCCTTTTGCCATCACTTGCCCACCACATGAAACAGTAAGCTTCATTTGGAAGTCTGGATTCGTATATAGTGAAGTTATATACACATAATTTTCGGCAATAATACAAAAGCGATTTGTCTCCAGAAGGCACTTGTAGGACACTTTACAGATCTATACTTATAGACAAGAATGTAGGATCATTTTCTGATCTCTGTTTATCCTTTGGTAAGATTAGCATTTCTTTTCTTAGCCATGTGATTACTGTATGAAGCGTCCAGTCAATGATTTTGTTTTCTTAGCATCGACATATCTGTTACAGAGACTACATTGGTCTTTTTTAGGAATAAAAAAGGACAAGTTAAAAGACGTACAAAAGATTTACCTATACATAGGATGTGATAACGGTACACGACTATTGACATTGCAAACGTCTAGGTATAATTTTTATTTTCTATGTGTTGCTTAACAAAAGTTAGGTCTTCTTCTGTACTTTTGTTGTACGCAGATTTCCTTCCCCTTTTATCTTCTCTTGAAAAGAAGCAGCCCTCGAACGCCATATTTATTGGCCCAATGCAAATATTTAAAGTTTTTTCGAAAAAACGTTTGATTATTCTATGTTTTTGTTCCGCTTTCCTGAAATAAAATGATTTGCTAGATTTTATTTTTTTGCTGTCTGCAACATGTATGCCTGGTCTTGCCGCCAATTTTCGTTGAACAAACTTTAAAATAAAATCTTTTTGTCTTTTATAGCTGACAAGTGACCAAAACGTTTTGGAAATATCAGCTCTCTTTTCTTGAGTAAAGATATTGAGAAATTTAAATCTGCAGATTTCACAATTGATAACTTGTGGAGCTTTTGCTGCGTGCTGCGTGATCATTAATTATTGTTAATGATTCTTGCCGGGTATGAATCGTACTGATTTCGCGTGCAAAGAATCATTAAGTCACTAAATGAATTTTGCTTCTTAAATTTTTATTTCACACTGTAATAAGTGACTTTTTACTATCTGAAAATGATCCATTCGCGTTAATTTAGCATAAAATGACTTTCACCATAGAAAGACATTATGATATAGTTATGATAAGTTCATGGGTGTAGTTAGTTCGAATTTGACCAAAATGTTAGTTAGTGACTTTTGGCAGGAATATGACGATATCATATAAGAGTGACGCATTCCACGCTAAAAATTAGACTTAATTAGACCCGTACGACAACGCCGCCCTGGTGGTCATATGGTAAACTAAATCTGTAAACAACGGCGATGGCGGCACTTTTAAATTAATACAATGCTTTCTTTGGTTCTAAATATACTCTAAATACGTGTTTCGATCTTGTTTGATCTCATCAGTGCAATATATCTATAAATATAGAAATTACAGACACGTATTTACGTGTATATATAAAAATGAATTATGGTAAAACATAAAGTTAAACTCCAAGAAAAATAAATATTTAACATTCAATAAATAACATGTATATAAAAAATATAAAATTCTCTTGCATATAAGAATAAATACATTAATAAATAAAACAATATAATCTTGAAAAAATAACAAAATAATTATGCACTCATAACAATAAATAAACTGAAATTCTAATAAACAACTAGATAAAATAAGGACAATTCTTCATATGCACAAAAGACTAGAAAACCCTAAACTTCTTACCCTCTACAAATGCATCAGCTGTCTAATTTTTCTTGTGTTTCGAACAGATCTGTTATTAGAAGACGGACAAATATCATCATAAAGCTGTTCTTGAACCAAAGTTTGATGATCGGAATGAACACAAGTATACCATGAAAAGCTAACCTTCTGCAAAGTTACCAACAATTTCTTCTGAATAGAATTTACATGGCCAAATGACTTTAGCAAGACAACCATCCTATAGTAAATGTTATTAACATATAATACCAAACTAAAAGTGGGATAAAGAAGATTATTTGAATCACCAAATTCCTTAAACATTGTAGTTGTATGATGAGGTTCTACGTTAGCAGAAAATAAAGAACATTTACAAACCTCACAATCGGTTAAATTAAGTTTTTTTAGGATGAATCCATATACATAGGTGACATTTAATAATTAAAATCAATTTCATCATTAATCGGAACATTTAGAGAAGAAGCTTCTAGTTCGTTCTTATCCAATGTACAAGTCGTAGCACTTTTAGGTTCAATAGAAGTCATAAAAAAGATTGCAGATTACTTAAGATATGCCCACAACCTCCTCACAATTGAACCCGATAGAATGAGAAGACACTAAATTATTTAGAATACAAGTTTTAAAATTGGCAATGAACTGATGACAACTCGGATTTGTATTAAGACCACCACACTGACGGATGACACCAAATAAATTCTCCAAAGGATTAGCCCGTCTACTACAACAATTAATAAAATAAAACAATTAATAATAACCTCACCTTACTCTACTACAATTTGTAATGTTTGAAATCACTACCTCATCATGATTTGCATTTTTATTGATTTTTATTGTGTCCTCAATATTGTACACCGTTGCCATGCCACTTTCTCTTATAGTTAATCATAATTATTGATAGATTTCTTAATGATAAGAGCAACAAAAAGATTTTTTGGTGAAAATATCGCTATAAACTGGCTCATATTTCATATCAAAACCTCTTTTGTTGTTTGATTATAATTGCTTTAAATATAAAGCCTACAAAGACTTGGCAACCATACTATATTTAGTTTACCATATGCCTCGAAGAGGCGCGCACATCTTGCCCGAAATTTCAAATTTAAAAGAAACGCCCGTGCTTACTTTTACATCAGCACATCGACGTTTCAACTTTTTTATATTATCATAGAAAGTTCGCAGCTGTTTGCGGATTACATTAATACCCACGGCATTATACAGTGCCTTCGAATAGTAACGAATAAATTCATTAATTCTGAAATTGAGAGTTTTTCGAAAAAAATCCTCTGACACGTCGATTTTGTTTTAAACAAAGGTACTTTTCGACATACGACCCATATTTGTGACGTAATCGGCATTCGAGATATGACGTCATTGAGAATTTTTTTAAATGGCAACACCCAATTTCGACCATGCCAATTGGAAGAACGTGTCATTCTACGTACACATCGCCAGAAATTATGCTTGTCTGACAGTTGTCTTAGCCACCGAGAATGTTTTTTATTACTGTCAGGTAAAAACTTGAAATCGTACTTTTTTTGGTTTTTTGTATTGCTAATCGATTTCTTATCTTTCGTTTGGCAAAAGCAGCCCTGCTTCGAAAATCCGAAAAATATTTCTAACATGCATAATAATTTTACAAACCTCCATTAAAAACGGAGGTTTCGTTGCACTTTAAGTACCAATAATAAGAAACTTGTAATTGTAAAACAATTTACCTTGATGGGCTGCATTTACATTTGCAAAGCTTTTCTTTTATACCTCCTCTTCTGCTCACTGGCAAAATATATTTTTGCATAATCACGAAAATAGATTCCTTTCTTTACGGGAAAAATTCAATTTGATTTTGCAATTTAGGCTATATAAGTATGTTCATATACAGGCTGATTCATTTTTGATCCTCACAATTGCGATCTCGCTTATTATTGAAGATAGATGGTAGGTTTAAATTTGGCAAAGTTGCTAATTTTTGTGGTTATTATGATCCCGAAAAGAAAGTAGATGTAGAACAAATGACGTTCGAGATTTTTCAGAAAAACTGAAAAATCTAATTTTTTTATTTTGCTTGCAGCACTTTTATTGGGTCTTGCAGAGAAAAACTAAAGACACATTCTCGAGGCCACTTTTGCTCCTTTATCTAATGGTGTACTTAAAATTTTTATACGACGTTTCGTTTTCTTTGGATCATCATCAACTTTGTTATTGCTTATGGGCGCCATATTGGATTTTGACACAGCTAGAAAGATTTTCTTTTTCTGATTTCAACCATGTGTCATATGATGAAAACAAAATTTGATATTGTGTGTTAATTCAAAGAATCTAATTTGATATTAAATAGGGTAGGTACCTAGCTATGAAATTTGGAACTGTCAATCGCTTAAAATTGAGTATTGCAACTGAGTATTTTGAACTGAACTTGCATTACTAACGGAAAAATGGCGTGCGAAGAGAGGTAACGAGAAACAAGATATGTTATGTATTTTTTAGTCATCGAACTAAAATACAACAGTAGCGAGGACAAATATTTGGAATTTTACACTGATGTATTTCGATCAAACATTCTACCATAATAATAATAATTCATGCCTTCACATTCCCAACAGTTTCTACCAATTACAGGGGCCATCGGCTGGCAATGAGTTATTATTATGCCTGCGGTTGTAGACCAACTTAAGATGTTGCCTTTAAGCATTTGCCATGGAATCTGGGAAACTACAGAAAACCAAATTCGGAAGGAACATACCGGAGTTTGAACTCAGTACTCGCGGACTGGGAAGCGAGCACACTAGGCACCGCGCTACTAGCCGGTCAATTAGTACATTTCGATTCATCTGACCAGATGATTATATTCAAAAAATCTTCGTAGTTTTTTCATTTTTCCGGTAACCAATTACAATATTCCATTTGTCTTATGTTATCACCAGGTAGTAAACTATGGTTAACATGGACTATTTCAGCTTATTTCGACGCAATTCTCCACGATCCATATTCGACTAAATTTCTGTCAAGATCTAGAAAAACGGTATGATAAGTTTGTAGTCGTTTACGATACAATTGTATAAGTACATAATATTATCTCGTTTCTCTTCGTTGGTGAACGCCATTTTTGAATTACTAACGCTACGATAATTGACAGTTCGTAATTCCATGGCTATCTCATTTAACGTCGATTTTCATTTACGCGATACTCAATTGTAAGTGATTGACAGTTCGAAATTTCATAGCTACCTACCTTATTTAATCTCAAATCAGATTCTTGGTCAATTAACACACTATATCAAATTTTGTTTTCAACATATGACACATGGTTGAAATCAGAAAAAGAAAATCTTTCTAGCTGTGTCAAAATCCAATATGGCGCCCATAAGAAATAACAATGTTGATGATGGTCCAAAGAAAACGAAACGTCGTATAAAAATTTTAAATACACCATTAGATAGAGGAGCAAAAGTGGCCTTCAGAATGTGTCTTTAGTTTTCCTCTGCAAGACCTAATAAAAGTGCTACAAGCAAAATAAGAAAATGAGATTTTTCAGTTTTTTTCAAATAACTCGAACGTCATTTGTTCTAAGTCTACTTTCTTTTCGGGATCATAATAACCACAAAATTTAGCAACTTTGCGAAATTTAAACCTACCGTCTATCTTCAATAATAAGCGAGATCACAATGGTGAGGATCGAAAATGAATCAGCCTGTATACCTAAGTTTAAAAAATTCTTTCCTATGCGGAAAAAGTTCCACTTGATTCCATTTTGCATCTGCCCCACGACGTTCGTTAGATAAATATTATGAAGATAGTCATGCTTTCTGTCCTTGTTTCATGCACACACACTGTAAATATCCACGCAGTCCGCATTTAGTGCATTTAATGATACGACAAAAACGAGCATTTATTTGACAAATGAATTCCTCCACATCTAAAGCATTTCAAACTATGATCATTTGTTTTAATTCCATTGTTTAAAATGTATTTGGTTTGTCCTTCTTTGTAACACATATCCATCTTTTAAAATTTGACATGGTTTAATATTAAATGATATTTGTAAACATAATCCTGTCTAGTCGGCCATTATTATACGAAGCATATACTAAAAATTATTCTAATGTACGGTATTTCTTTTTCAGTCTGTACTTTTGATAATCCTTGACGCCAATTTGTAGTGTTTGGATTTTAGTGACATTCGAATTTAAATTAATTTAATAAAGCAATTCAATGCATTCATTGTGCATTGGTACAATCTCTATTAAACACTATTAAACAACAAGATTGATTGCAATATGCAACACACTACTCCAATTAACTCATTTGTTCACTTATTGTTTAGGTGCCCAAGACAGTTCAAGTAAATGAGACGAGAATCGCAATAATTTATTATCAGCATCAAAATCATCAGGAACAACTAGCACATAGTGTGCCGTCTAAGATGTTCACGTAAGTATCAAGTTTCAATTACGATAAGCGCATGCATAACACATATTCTCACAATATTCGTAGCTGGAGAAACATTTAACAATATCTCCAAACAAGAATGGCTGACTATGGCGTAGGCTTTAAATACCAATGCAGTGTGACGGCCTACTTAGCATCGCTGCTATCGAAAGATCCAAGGGTGAAGGATTACCGTATCCTGTATGAAGTTCAAGAATTCTATCCGTTCGATGATATAGTGCTCGTGGTAAATTACCATGAGTCAAATGAGTCCCGTCTGTATGTTATCCAAGCAAAGTCCGGTAAAATAAAACTAGAAATTAACAAATACCTGAAGGGATACAATGATATTATGAAGACCAAGAATTTGAAGTGTTTGGAAAATATTGGCATAATTACCAAAGACAATATTCAGTTCTGGTACTACGCTTGTCAAAACTTATCAGCTCAAACCACTTTTCTCCAAGAAGGTTCCGATAAAACGGAGCTAAAAATTAAACCGCGTATGCTTGAGAATAATCAATCAATTATTTGTCATAAAGTTTACGAATTAACTTCAACAGATAAAGAAATTGCAAACGAACATAAAAATTTCTTCAATGATTTTTATATATTTGTAGGTCAACCAAATGCATACATTATTACAAATAAACTGAAGGATATGTGGCAATCAAACGATGCCCCACAAATAATCGAATACCTTGATAAATATTTTACTACAAATAAAAAAGGCAGCTTAAGTAAATGGGATTTTGAACATGAATTGCTACGACTTTGTCTTTCGGATTCAATTGTAATACCCACGAAGATAATTCCATACATGGAAGAAACTGCTGTTGCGTGGAATAACTTTACATTATCTCATAATGTCATCATTGTGAAAAGCGAAGCAGGTATCGAATCTTGTTTGTTCGGATGTATATCGAGAAGTATTAACAACAGAATTAGTATCGATGAATGGAACGCCTTCATCGAGAAGGGTGGGAGACTATCTAAGGAATTTAAAGCAAAAATTATAAAATCACCTAAACCAGAAACTTTAAAGGATTTTCTGATTCAATTGTGGATAGGTGGAGAAATACCTCTGATTCTAAAACCTAGTTATCCTATCCCGTTATTAAAAGAATTTGCTCACTTAAAGAGACACTACATCGTACTAGACCTAAACCCGGAAGAGAGATATAAAGAAATGAAAAGCTATAGTTTAAACGCCATTAAAAATTTGGACCAATCAACAGCTGAAGAGTTATTACAAAAAGTTCTGGTTTCGATGCAAGGAGGAAAACCAGCTTCCTTACATACAGTGATTAACAACGACAAAACACTAGCGGAAAGTCTTACTTGCTCAGATATTCTTCAATTAATAGAACCCAGACGACTTTTTCTAAACAGGGATTGTTTAGAAGATCATAATTACAGATTATTCATCATCGAGACAGATAATGCAGATCTTTTGATGAATTCTGAAGATTTCAAAGCAAACGGAGATAATATTTGTGTTTATGTCCAGTGTGACGAGAGTAAAGAAACTTGTGAAAATTTTAGACGAGATCCTAGGTTCAAATATTATATAATTTACCACCTGCGGTTGGACGATAATAAATTAATCCTGACTGGTGCACAGAGACTAAATAATTATTCAGTCGATATTGAAGATAACGACGAAAATGAGTGCAATCATCTTCTAGGATTGGAAGATTTCCAGATAGACCAATACGGAAAGCGCATTTATAGTATCAATAAGGATCACAACGTCCCAATCATTGGAGATGTGAAAAAGTCTAGTTGTATGAAATATCTATGCAGACGTATGCGTAAAGGTACGCTAGTCATAAATGCGTATGGGAATTTATTAAATGATGATACTACTGATTCTGTCATAAAATTCTCGGGAATAACTTTTCCGGATCAAGATTTTTTCAAGGAAATGCGCGGTAAAATTTGCGTCGTAACTGGCGAAGCTGGCATAGGGAAAACTACATTACTGCAGTCATTAGTGCAAATTTGTGACTCCCAATATTATGTTCTGTTTTGCAACTTGGTTCAATTTCAAGGTGATATGCGAAGCACAACCAAGAAATTATCAAAAGATCCTTTACATTTCTTTTGGGGGAAACAGGGGCCTTTGGCGTATGAACATTTCTTAAACATTTTACGGAAAACCCCGAATCGAATAATAGTAATACTAGATTCGTTTGATGAGGTGATACCCAGTTGTAAAGAACAAGCACTGGAATTAATAAGGAAATTGAATGAGGAAATTTCTGTAAAAAAAATTATTATTGGTTCTAGACTATTAACAGTCGATTTGTTAATCAGTCAATTTAAAAGTGAAGTTGCTAAAGTAGAAAATTTCAGTTTAGAAGATAATGATCTGTACGTCGAAAATTGGGGTTTTAGTACATCTGATCTGCAGAATACACCAGCCGAATTTGCAACAAATCCGTTATATCTCGATATGTTAAGAATCATTTCTCAAACATCTAATGTAGATTTCCAGACTTTAAACAGATGGAATCTCTATCAAGGTATAATGAATTCGAAAATTAATCGCTATAATCAACTAATGCTATATGATGACATTCAAACAGAAAATATGGTAAAATTCCATCGAGAATTAGCGGCGAAATTTATATTCGGAAGTAATCAGGTTACCGAAAAATTTGCTGTAGATCATCGAATGAGGTTTTCCAACTTTGCAAGGTTAGGTATAATTACATATTTTGATGAAAATGACGAGCCGGTATTTATTCATCATACCTTTGCGGAGTTCTTAGCGGCAGAATGGTTGATTAAAGCTACAAATAAAGAAGATGCAAAGTATATTTATGAATTAATTTTAACAAACCACCAATTAGATGTATTGAGTCTGCATTCTGAACAATTTCCTGTACATAAAGCTGTTTTAGATATAACTTCCGTTTCGGATAAATTACATTTGGAGCAAATGGAGGAATTATGTAAGAGAAACAAACAATTCTTACTGCAAGTGGATGGTATTGGACGGACTGCACTCCATATAGCAGCTATTCGTTATCGCGCTTATAATGGTAAATGCTTGGAAACGATAATTACAAATATGTATGAGGGAGGCTACGATCTATATTTATGTGATAGATTAATGAATTGGACGTGGATAGATTATTGCGAAAAGAATTTAAGATTTGATATCGCAGAAGTTTGCCCTAAATTTTTTACAATTCATAAAGCCTATTGGAGTTATTATGCATCTCAAATCAGCCACTTAAACCTTTCAGTATTACGAGAGAAACTGGATTTCAAACATGTATACGACAATCTAGTTAGTTATCCCAGTCTTTTTAATATAATAGACGATTTACTTTTTGTGCGATATTTCGATAACGAAGACTTTGTAAGATTTCGGAATCTATGTATGCGTTCAGAAAGCAGTGATGCAGAATTGCCGGAATATTTTAAATTGGATGAGTTAAATATAACTCCGCTTGATATGGCTATTATTTATTCAAACGTAGATGTTGTAACAGCATGCATTCAACGCGGTGATTGTGTCAATGCTGTTGATTCATCCAAATACTCACCATTGTATCATAGCATTTGTAAGCAGGATATTGGAATTGTAGAATTATTATTAAACTGTGATGATATCTACTTGGAACTAGACAGCTGTGATAAGATTAATATTTTTCAAGTAAGTCTGCAATCAAAAAATAAAGATATCACGAAAATGCTTATGGAAAAAATTGATATGGACTCACACGGTTCAGATTGCCTTTATGATGCAGTACAGTTCGGAGATGTAGAAGTTTTGGAAATGCTCCTAGAGATTGAAATAGATCTAAATAAAGAAGTATTGGTAGATGTGATTGAAGACACTTTTCAACGTGAAATAATAAGCAGGGATATCTGCAGAACATTCAGAAGGTTCCACAATTACAATTATGATATAACTGCTATGCCTCTTAATGAATTGTTAAGATTAGCTGATGCCATAAAGAATCTTTACAAACTTCTATTCTCAGAACATAACAAATATTACACCCAACCTCTCGTTAAAGCTATAGTGTCTGGAAGAACAGATATTGTCGAAATCTTGCTGAAAAATGGCGCTAAAGTAAACTTAGAAATCAATATTGACGACGATAATTACTTTGAAACAGAATCTAACAATACGACTCCTCTTTGTTATGCCGTAAAAAGTATGAATGCAGACATAGTCGATGTATTGCTACAGAACAATGCAAACGTGAATAATTTGGGCAGTGATGGTTTCACGCCACTTACAGCCGTGGTACATAACGCCAGAGAAGACACATTTCAAAACTTTTTCAATAACCTTGTTAAAGATTTTAGAGAAGAGGTTAATTATGTGGTAGGGAAGTTGGCGTGCCGGTATAGATACGAAATGCAATTTTATATCACAGAGTATATGAACGCGACCGAGAAATTTGAGTACGCAGTCATTAGGCGCGCACTGGTGCAAAGAAGTTATGAACTTGTTGAAATTTTATTAAAATATGGTGCAGATGTGAACTGTAAAGCTTACCATCATCTCACACCATTGGACATGGCAATATTATACCAGAATATTGAGATGGCTGAATTCCTATTACGAAAAGGAGTAAATCCGCATTGTATGACGTTTAATTTGTTAACTGTGTTGGAATTTGTGTCAGTAGACAATATAAAAATTCTCGAATTATTACTAAAGAACGGTGCTAATCCAAACTTCAAAAACAAATGTGATATGACACCTCTGTACATGGCTGCACGGAAAGGAAGTCCAGATATGGTAAGATTATTGTTCGAATATGGAGCCAATGCGAATATAGTTACATGCACCAATACGTTATTGACCAAAGCCTTGGATAAAGGTGAAATTAGCTATATGGCTATTGGGCACTGCATATTCTCCCAACTTGACTTGGAATTCAGTCTATCCCAATGAAGTTCTAAATCTTATACAAACTGTACAAAATCAAGCAAAGACAATCGATATTATACACTATATAAACTTCATTGAGGGATTGTCAGAAGATAAAATGGATCTTTCAAACACAACGGGAATGTGTTATATTAATGCCCTTCTCGAGTTAGATAATAAGGAGGTCGATCAAATTTTTCTAAACAACTTCATGGAACATTACAGCGAAGAAGTGGACCGATACACAGCTATTGGTTACGCTGCGAAGCAAAAGAATGATGTGCTAATCGCTATACTAGCGAGAAACGGCCAAGATGTGAACAGCACAAATCAAAGTGGTAGTACCGCGCTTGTGTCCCTTATACGAGAAAATGTAGATAAGTCCGCTGTGGAATTATTGTTGGAAAATCAAGCGGACGTAAATATGGCTACCAAACTGGGTTACACACCATTAATGACTGCAATATATACAGCAAATATAGATGTTGTTAAACTATTATTGAAAAGCAAGGCAATCGCAAATTGTGTAAACAAAGATGGTCTGACGCCTCTCATAGCCGCAATTAACAAAGAACACTTCGCAATTACCAGCATTTTGCTGAATAGCGGTGCAGATGTTAATTTTGTTTATAAAGGTGGTCCTGCACCTATTTATGTCGCTATATTAAAAGGAAATAAAAACATAATTAAAATGCTACTTAGCTACGGGGCGAATTTAGATATTGAAACATGTGGTAACACCCTACTCTACAACGCAATAAAGTCAAACTACCATGGAATCGTATCCATACTCTTACATAAAATTGATCTTGATCGTTTGAGTGTACCAGGGTATCAAGATGTTGTTGAGAGAATTTTTCGTAGTCGGGCAGATATAAATACCGTTTATGAATGCGGCTCAACACCGCTGGATTTAGCACAGGAAAGGGGAACTACATTGTTACTGCAGAATCTACTACGAAGGGATACAGATCGAAATCAAAAAGACTACTACAATCGCAAGCGCTACCGATATACCCGAAACCAATAAGAATATTCTAAATAGGTTGCTACCTAGATATATGTATGTAGAATAATAGATAGTAAGGATAACAATGGTTTAACGTCTATTAATTATACCAAGAGAATTAACCTTCTGGAATTAGCAGTGTACTGCTAAACCTTGAATTTTTAAATATTAAATAAATTCATATTAATTTACATATTGTCTGCTCAGTATTTGCATAGATTTTGTACGACAGGCAATATTGGTTATTTTACACCCCAAGAAAGAGAACAAATAACGCATCAATGCATTATGAGGTACTGCAGTCCATTCATCCTAATACAAGTATGTACTAGAAGAATAGCTAGAAAAATGAACATTAGCCGAACTAGTGCAAGATTTTTATATTACTGCAATTCAGAATAGTACAAAAATTTTTACAGTGTCTGCAGGATATCTTATACACATCTTCAAGTGACATATTTACAAGTAAAAATTCTTATCATTTTTTTTTGTTATAAATAAAAAAATATGAATAAAAAAAATGATAAAATACAAAGAATTCACTTTTATTTGTGATCCTAAACCACAGCCACTTATATTTTTACGGTTCAAATTTCCCATTAGCTTATTTAGACGTTGATCAATTTATTAACTTTTTTATTATACCTGCATCATAATTGATAATAATTAATAATAATAATTATTACCATAAATAATTACCATTAATTAAGAGTTGCAAACGAATATCAACATTTTTTCAATGATTTTTATATATTTGTACGTCAACCAAATGCATACATTATTACAAATAAACTGAAGGATATGTGGCAATGAAACGATGCCCCACAGATAATCGAATACCTTGATAGATATTTTACGAAAAATAAAAAAGGCAGCTTAAGTAAATGGGATTTTGAACATGAATTGCTACGAATTTGTCTTTCGGATTCAATTGTAATGCCTACGAAGATAATTCCGTACATGAAAGAAACTGCTATTGCGTGGAATAATTTAACATTGTCTCATAATATTATCATTGTGAAAAGCGAAGCAGGCATCAAATCTTGTTTGTTCGGATGTATTTCGAGCAGCATTAACGACAAAATTAGTAGCGATGAATGGAACGCTTTCGTCGACAATGGTGGGAATTTCAAGAAAAAAATATAATATTACCTAAACCAGAAACCTTAAAGGATTTCCTAATTCAATTGTGGATAGATGGAGAAATACCTCTGATTCTAAAACCTTGTAATCCGATCCCGTTATTAAAAGAATTTGCTCACTTAAAGCGAAATTACATCGTAATAGACCTAAATCCGGAAGAGAGATATAAAGAAATGGGCCACAGTTTGAACGCCATTAAAAATTTGGACCAATCAACAGCTGAACAGATATTACAAAAGGTCCTGGTGTCGATCCAAGGAGGAAAAGCTGCTTCCTTATATACAGTGATTAACAATGAGAAAACGCTACTGGAAAGTCTTACTTGCTCGGATATTCTCAAATTAATAGAACCTAGAAAAGCTTATCTAAACAGCGTTTGTTTAGACGATAGTAATTACAGGCTATTTATCATCGAAACGGATAATCCAGATCTCTTGATGAGTTGTGAAGATTACGAAGCAAACGGAGATAATATTTCTGTTTATACCCAATTGGATGGGAGTAAAGAAGTTTATGATAATTTCAGGCGAGATCCTAGGTTCAAAAATTATACAATTTATCAATTGCGGTTGGACGATAATAAATTAATGATGGCTAGTACAGAGAGACTGAACAACTCTTCAATCGATATCGACAATAATGTTCTAGGATTAAAAGATTTCCTAATTGACCAACACGGAAACCGCATTTATAGTATCAGTAAAGATCACAATGTCCCAATCATTGGAGATGTGAAAAAGTCTAGTTGTATAAAATATCTACCTAGACATATGCGCAAAGGTGCTCTTATCAAAGACGCGTATGCGAATTTATTGAATGGTGATACTACTAATTCTGCCATAAAATTCTCGGGAACACCTTTTCCGGATCAAGATTTTTTCAAGGAAATGCGCGGTAAAATTTGTGTCGTAACTGGAGAAGCTGGCATTGGAAAAACTACATTATTGCAGTCATTAGTGCAAATTTGTGACCCACAATATTATGTACTGTTTTGCAATTTGGTGCAATTTCAAGTTGATATGCGAGAAACTGCCAACAAATTATTAAAAGAGCCTTTAAATTTCTTCTGGAAGAAACAGGGATCTTTGCCGTATGAACATTTTTTGAACGTTTTGCGGAAAGCCCCGAATCGAATAATAGTAATACTAGATTCGTTTGATGAGGTGATACCAAGTTGTAAAGAACAAGCCCTGGAATTAATAAGAATTCACTTACGTTAAAATAAGTATTGCTTGATTTAATTAATTTTTGATATTTTTCTTGCTTTATAATTTTTTTTTCTTGATAAAAAAGGATCCTGTAGGTTTAATTAGTGTTAAGAGATATTAATAAGATTAAGGTGATTTTGTAGTTTGTTATAGCTGGTAAGTTTCGCGTTGTTGTTGAATATCGTTTTGTAGTAATTAAGTCAATTTGTGTTTTTTTTGCGTTGAGTTTTTATCGTTTTAATATTAAGTTTAGTTTTGTTGGCGTAAAGTCAATTAGAGTTTTTTGTCATGTGGGAAACATTTTTTCTCTTAAATTTTTTTGCTGTTAATTTGATGTCTTAGTAATTGGTCTTGGTAGTTTCTTTAATTTAGAAAAATTTTTATTTTCTTTTTTGTGAATAAATATTTTAAAATATATGCTGTTTGTATGTAAATCATTCACTGTCGCTGAGTGTAAGATTTAAAGACATTTTGTGCGATTGGCAGAAGCACCACGATTTCGGAAGCCACGCAAGTGAGGGAAGAAACCTGAGAGAAAAAGAAACGCTCTTGACGACTAAGTAAACCCGTTTATGCTTTGGAACCTCCACCAAACAGAACCACAGCAATGTTAGACTCAGATGCCGAAATCGCTCATTTGCCGAAATAAATAGTTAAATATGTTGCATCATTTCTGTTCGCCATCATCTTCTGCAAGTCTCAACTGAAATGAAATAAGCAACAGTGGTGGATGTCTTGTGTGTTGAATAAACATGAGCGACGCAGTGCAATCATCCGTAAATAAATTTGAATTCTATAACAATATGTCATTGCATTTTAAGAAACTGAACAATAATTTTACTTCGCCTTTAACGGAAGAAAAATATAAAGAAATCATAAATGAAGTGAAAAACAGTTTTTTGAAGAAAATCAATAACGAAAAATTAAGTGCATGAGATTATCGTAGATTAAACAGTTTTGAGGTACTTAGCATTGCAGGGCTGGAAAAGTTCATACGTAAGAGGAATGATGAATCAAAAGTTATAAAATATTACAGTCTTAGAATTATATAATATTCTCGAAAAGGTACATCAAGACATTGTACACAATAGTATGGAAAAGGAAGTAAATAACAATGACAAGATATGTAAACACGTTAGGAGATATAAACTTTTATTTGTAAATAAAAAAGAGTGTTATAAGAAATACTTTTAAGTACCTAAGTAATATTGCAAAGATACCTAAATACTTAAGTTTCTAAAAACATAAAAATATTCTTCAGAAAGTTCAGATTTTTAGGAAAAACAAAAATATCATTAAAAAATCACAGTTACCTAACTTTACCTTATTACGTTACAGTCTTAGAATTATATAATATTCTCGAAAAGGTACATCAAGACATTGTACACAAAAAATACTCGGTATGGAAAAGGAACTAAATAAAAGATTGCAATATTAGTAGAAATATTATTAATAAATATCTGAAACTATGTTTACAATGTCAACTAAAGAAGAAGCTTAAGAAGATAAGATTGGTTACAAAGTCATTACTTTCCAAGGAATTTAACAAAAGAGGTCAAGTAGATCTCACGAGCGAATCACGACATTCGTGATCTATTAGTTGCTTGGATGAATGAGAATAATTCAACTAAATGGGCTGAAGGTTTACGATTCGTCTAGATGAAAACAAAATAGAGCGTATCATAAAGGTATTCAAAGAACTCCTTATGAAGCTTTATTTGGAGTTTCAATGATAAATGGCCTTAAAGACTCAAAGTTACCGCTACAAATTGTTGAAACGTTACAACAGGAAGTAGATATTAAACAATTATTATCGGTCGAAAATATGAAAAATGTTGTACCGAATCCACAAGAATCTATCATAGAATCTGAAAACGAAATAAACGGAGATATAGATACAACTATGGAAGGTGCAATACAAGTTCAAGTTCTCTGTAACACGAAAAGGTTAATTATCTAATAACTACAGGTTATTCCCGTTTGCAAAATTAACGAATTGTAACCTCGGGGTAGCATGAAGAAATAAAACAGGTAGGGTTTAAATAGTTATACATATACATACATTTATTTACATGTCCAAAACTAAATAACATCTTTTGCGTATACAGGTGATAGAAATTAAACGAAATGTCAACAGAATGCAAAAATAGTAAAACAACAGAATACTGGAGGCAAAAAAAGAAATTCTTGTTCGTACACAGGTGACAGAAATAAAATGAAATATATACAAATTACACAAACAACAAAATAGGCGGTTTACCAAACAGAATGCTGGAGCGACAGACGTATTTACAAAAGCGGTATGAAGATTCTATATACAATATAATAATGAAAAGGTACAAACGATGCTTACGTAAGCTACGAACCAGCTATCCAGGTAATCCCTTTAAAAGGGTTAAGATTAATAGGTTGAATATTATTTATATTGACAGTGATCTGTGCGCATGTGAAGGCCTATACTCGACACCTCACCGGAGGGAAAAAACACAGGGGCCGATGTAAACTCGGCTCGCCCCACGAACGGAACGGTGGTGGTTTCGCAGAGGCCAACGAAAACGCGACCACACTCTGCGAACGGACGGTGGGGCTTCTGAGGAGGCCAACCAATCGGTCCACTCCTCAGAATACTCGGGATTAAATGGGGCCAACAAAATTTCGGCTCATTCAACGGTCAGGATCTGCTGGCCAACTAAATCAGCTCCGGCAGTCAGGTAGGATAGGGAAGAGAGCTGGAAAGCAAGTGGAATTTAACATCAAAACGCGGCCTTTATATATCCTGGCCAGTACCTTTTTGTGGCATGACATCACAAGCAAGAACATGGTTAAAATATACACAGCACTTCAAAACTGGACATATACAGGTTACTTCAAAATATTTACATATATTTACACTAGATCAAGAAAACAATTTTAAAAATTCGGTAAAATAAACGGAAATAACTTCTAACAAAAAATTGTTTCTCTTGCTGCGAACGGAGTTCGTTACAAATGTCATAATAAGAAATGTAAATGTATTTCAAGCAATATCAAATGTCACAGCAATTGCCATGGTAGTTCCTCCTGTTGTAATAAATAAATTACATCTAATATTTTTGTTATTTTCTTTTTATGAAAAATAAATATTTCTTTTTTTGAGAAATAGTACTTTTGTAACTATCAGATGTTTAACCATTTCTTCGCTCATAATTTTTACTTTCTCGGTTCTCGCATGCATGACACTTTGTCATAGAATTTAGGCTTAATTATATCGATGATCTTGCTGTTTCGTTCATGTCTGTTAAATTTATGTTTCGTATAGAAATAACGCAATATATCGGGAACTGCACATTATTCATCTTCGGCTTTTGAGCAACTACTGATTGCTCAGTTTGCGAAATGTATAAATTAACTTACGCAAATGCCGAAATAGAGCATATTTTCGGCAACTGAACATTTCGCTTTGCTCATATCGCGAAATGAGTACCTATTTATTTCGGCAAATGAGCTAGCTAGGCATCTGAGTCTAACACATAGATCAGGTTATTGCCTTTTTTCAGTTCGGAGCGGTAAAAAATGTGAAGTTAGTAGCAGTATTTGACAGATAGAAACGTAAGATGTCATATTAGTCATGAAATTCGGAAGCGGAGTATCTAAATTCCTTTCATCCCAATTTCCATCAACTTTTTGTCTTTTTAAAATCTTTACTAAATGCAAAATAGGCTTGTAATGAAAGCGGCAAAGGAGGATGATAAAGGTAAGTGCGATAAAGATAAATGTAGATTTTTTGTGCGAGAAACTGCTAATTTTATTCACTTTAACTTCTGAAATTTTCTCTCTACAATTGGTGAATCTTAAACATTTCACACCTTTGTTATACAAGCAAATAACTATTCTCAGTGTGCATTCATGTAGAATTTAGATTGTTATCGCCGTTTGTTACTTTTATCTAATTTACAGTTACGAACAATTAGAGATATACATATGTCCTTTACTTCAGGAAGATCCACATCACCCGACTTTGGTGTTTAAAAATTCCTACAGTTATAAGAAAGCTTCAAATTTTCTTAATACTGTGATCTGAAAATCTTATAATGTCAAAAAGGCAGACTTTCCTAGGTTGTATAATGCTTTGTCAGTAACCGATTGGTCTTTCTTATAATTAGCTACTGATGCTAACACTGCATTTACATAGCTTACTGTATGAAAAGTTGTATTCGATTCGTACGTATTTACCTCTTCATAAGAACTACAACCAACAATATCCTATGTGGTACACCCCCTAGATCATACAAAATATTAATCTTAAAAATCGTACTATTTGAAACGATACAAACGGACTGGGATTCCTGATACACTTACTCGCTACAAATAAAGGAAACATAATATTAAAGCATCATTTTCAGCGTATGTTTCTAAAGGGGGAGCCTCATTGTCCTATAAATCTCAACCACTTTCGACATACATTCGCAGCAGTAATGACAAAGCTAGAATACCACGCTTATGATGAATGATAGTGTGACATATAACAATCCGCAAGACATAGTTGATGGTTTTGCATCGTATTTCAGGACGGTGTGTACTGTATATTTTTCTTAACACATCCATTAGCAATTATCTTTAATTTGGCGATATCAACATCTATTTTTTCGGATCTGTGGAA
>SMLS01056203.1:0-13871 GCA_004785975.1 Popillia japonica
TCAATTAGATCAATCTATAAGCTCCTGTGAAGACTTCTATAAAACCGCATCGCCGCTAAAATAATAATAGAACAAGCCAGGTTCCGCTATGCTCGCACCTGCACAGACCAGGTAATGTCAGTCACTAACAACAAACACAGATATATAGAAGCTGGTTACTAAAGAAAATTCAAAACTGCACCTCAGACAATGGCATGCTTACTGTCAGAACATTCCAGGTAGTACCAGGAGAGTAAGTAGGTGCCCAAAGAATCCCAAACAACGAATTACTACATGGTTCCGTTTTGGCCCAATTGCTGTTCAGTTTGTTCATCGCTGATATGCCTCACACATCCTCCAGCAACTTTAGGATACGCAGATGATTGGGTGTTAGTGACACAACATATGAACTTAATGGAGCTAATGGAGGCAACTTTATCATTTGACTTGGCGGCCTGAAGTACCAAACACCGAAGCGACATCCTTTTTGTGCCTGCAACAAACCGCTTCAACATAACCTCCTACATGCGTCAGCACTTGGACTGGTTTACTCTGCACCAGAATACTGAGGTCGAGTTTGACAGCACTTTAGCTGCCTATATACTTTGAGCCACATTCCACCTGCGAATCTACGTTGGAGAAATGCTCTCCTGCCGGAATATAGGAAGGCAAACAACAACCCCCAGCTTTTTATATGTCGTGACATACCTGACATGGAAAAAAAAATAAACTGATCCAGACATTCAATATGGAATGGTTTGCTTTGGAATTTGAGAAACTACTCAAAAGGAAATTCGGAAAGAACGGGGTTCGAACCCAGTACCGCCGAACTATGAAGCGAAGGCACTAGGAGGCGCTGAGCCACCAGCCGGCTAGATTAGGTAGAGCTGTTCACATGTAGGCACATGCAACTCGGTCTAGTCCAACGATTGGGCTATCAATTAATTAATTATAATAATCAAAAAAAGACATTTATTATTATTATTATTAATTAGGAGTGTAACAACTAGAGGAGAATCACTATGCTGAACAGCAGTATGAAACTTTGTGAATGTATACTTGAACAAAAACTTCGGAAGATAATTGAACCGACACTATCTGATTCTCACTATCAAGGAAATTATTACGAGAGTACAAAACATCGGAGAATCTATGTATACCGGTCGTTTTGAGTCATAGGATATTTAAAGCGGCGAGGAGGTGAAGGGAGCTACGTCCCCACCAATATTGTAGAGTTCACCGTTCATAGACTCATACGCGTCCCCACTTCTTAGCGAATTTTCATACGCCTTACCTCTTCACGGCTTTATTTATCCTATTTCTCAAAACGACCGGTATGTCGCAGCTGCTAGCTTAATTGGTCATTTCACGAACTGGCTAGACATTTCATGAAACGCTAGATGTCTAATATTTGTGGACGTTAAGTGAAATGCAGAATCGTTTTGGACTACTACTGAAAACTTACGCGAGGTGCATATACATATATTTATTTAAAAAGTAATAATGCAAAGTAATGATTAGTGGCAACGGGTGTTGCATAAGTTTTTCCTTCTTTTACACCCACATCTATCACTGCTGTACTGTATTTTTCTTGGTTTGCACGAACACTCAATATAACCTTGGCCCCCAGTTGTTAACATAACTGCTTCTACTTGATTAATATTTGCTTTGGTCGACGTCACCAAATGATAAGAATATTCCACTAACTGTGTCTAAATTTTCTGTGATTCCATACTTTCTAACGTTACCGTTACGTCTGCACAACGCTGTATGTTGTCAGTTTTGAACAGCGCTGTATATAAACATCTTTTTAAAAACGGTGGATATTTTTGGGGATAATTCCGATTTTGCGCTGTCGAGTATGCGAGCTTACCTTTTAGGTGAAGCCGAATTGTGGCTCTCTCTCTCTCTCTCGATCCCGATTCAAGCACACGAGTCACTGGAGTTGGTTTCTGGTCGCTAATTTGGTTAGTATCTTATCTTATCTTATCTTATCTTGAATAATATTTATCGCTTTCTCATCTGTGGAATTTGTCGAAATAAGTAATTTATCTATTGTCTATTTCAAATTTAGGCAATTTAGTATCTTAGTACGGAAAAGTTTCTGTTTCCTTTTGTGTGTTTTAGGTTATTTACCACGTGGTGAGGCTAACCCATCAAATGCTTGTTGTATCTGACCAGTATTCAGTGACTCGGTGGTGCATTTTCCTAGGGGAGAGACAGAGCTGAAAAAACCTGCGTTTCAAAGGTTTTCCTTTTCTTTTAAGGTCAGGTTGGTTGTTTTTTTTTTCCATTATCTTCTTTATTTGCCGGTTAATTTATCGAATTTCTCATTATAACTTAATAATATAATAATTTCTTATTTTACCGATATAATATATTTTACACCAGCTGGTCTGTATTAGTTTTTACTTAAGCACGTCAGAGTTTTTTATGTATTTACTTGCACTGTAGTCGTTCATATCTTGTTAAATATTTTATAATTAATATGTACCTTTGATTTACTTTGTAGTTAAATTTCATTCTTTTTAATATTGTATCTTTTTAATATTGTATAACTCATTTCATTATTTAATTGTAATAAATATTGTTATTAGTTTAATTTGTGTTTCCTTTATTTATTACCAATCTGCACACCTAGCCCGGAAGTTAATTTTTTGTGTTGGGGAATATGCACCCCATCAAAATTTGCATATTGGCGCCCTGTTAAAACCTCCAAACCTACTGAGGTTAGTTTTTCATTTCGTTTTGCTTTTAAAATCTGTTAACTTAGTTATAACTTGCAAGCTATTTGATAATCCTAATTTGTTAATCCATAGCTATGCAAATCATATTTGGAGGATCAGATGGGCCTCTTTCTACTTTTGAAATGCTGAGTAGCACAGAATCGCCTTTTTGTAGTTTAGGAAACTTAATACTCGACTGGGTACGCATTTTCTTAGCCAGAAGTCAATTTATTTCGTTCCCTATTAATAGTTTCACTAGATATGCATAAATTGTACATCGTATTTGTACCTTCTGAATTACTGAGTAGTAGGAGAGCAATTTACGTGGAACTTCCGTGAACATTTACGGTATTGCACGTCCTGTTCAGCTATCATTTTCTTGTCGACAACAAATCTCATTTTTTGTTTCATGTTTGTTTCATGCATGCCTATACACTGCAGCCTACAGGACTTATTGTGTATTCAACTACAATCTTGCCTAACGGAAGGTGTTTCAACCTACAGCAGCGATTTTTTATGTGCCAAACATCGTATTGACACAGGACCTATGGTTTTACTTCCTTATCCGAATTGTTTTTATAGTAAGTTCAAAAGAGCCGTGGTCCCCTTCTGGAACGTAGTTTGCGATAGTTTGACTTCGGTTTCTCCAACACTGCCTAATCAGATATTTTGTAAGTCTTCATCCACCATAGTAATTCTTCATAAAACTGATTTCTATCGATAATCACGGGTATAGAGCTGTCGTTCTCGGTCGCCATTTAAATTCTTACACCAACCACGTGCGCACACATTCAACATTAACCGGCTAAACTAAAGCAGACACCTCGCGAAAATTTTCATTAGTAGTCCAAAATGATTTTGCATTTCAATTAACGTCCAAAAATATTAGACATCTAGTGAAATATTGTGTCATTACATAAAGTGTCTGTATTATTATTATTACTAATATGTATGTATGTACATATATGGCGTTCTTAGATATGGAAAAGGCTTTTGACACAGTGCCGCGTGAATTAATCGGAAGAAGCCTACGCAAAAAGATGTTAATAAGAAACTAATTCGATATAGGAAAAATATATACAAATAAAGGTACCATGAACTGTGAGATCAGCAAGAACATGAAATCCAATCAACTTAAAACTAATGAAAGAATAAGACAGGTGGTAGCCTAAACCCTCTGCTGTTCATATAATATTTGGAGGAGATTGTGAAACATGTTAAAAAACAAGTAAAGCGCTATATATAGCATACCAATATAATAAACAGAGATAAATAACTGGATAGAAAAAGCCAACAAAATGTCATATGCCATGAATAGAAGCTTTCTTAGAAAGAAAGAAATATCGGAAAGAACAAAAATAACTGTCTTCAAAACGATTTATCGACAAATTCTTGTATATGGCTGTGAAGCTTGAGTCCTAAAGATCAGTAGAGTAAAGTGCGGCCAACTGAAATGAAATACGTAAGAGGAGTGAAATGTGCGACCATAAAAGACAAAATACGTAATGACACAATTAGGCAAAACCTGAACATAGAACCAATTTAACATTTCATCCAAAAATGGACAACTTGGATGATGGGGACATTTACAAAAACTTTACGGAAAATCGCAGGTACGAAAAGTATGGGAGTCCAAATCGTGGGTGAAGAGGAAAACAGCAAGACTCAAAGAGACATGGCAACGAGTGGTTGGAAAAAATCTGGCGCAAACAGCGAAAACATGATAAGAACCTAAGGAACTTGCAGCAAAGAGAAAAAACTGGTAAGCCTTCATAAACTATTGGAACGTTTTCATACATCCCTACATCTTTAAGGGTACACAGGGATTTTTTTGATTATATATATTTGTATATAATATTATTAATTTGATTTCAACCAAACCGTTTCTAAATCCAGCAAACTAACCGTATGCAATTAATAGGGATTACCACAATACGTTGCACTAGTGAGATCTTAACATGCCTCACCCAATTTTGAAATTTAAGGTTGAGGAATCAATCAACATATACATATGTATGTACTCGCATCTACATACATAGCTGGTCTCTTATACAGAGCTTGTTTGGGCAGCATGCACACCCTATTTTAGCGAAAATCTAATACAAACATTATATGTATATACCGGTTGTTTGAATAATCCTATAGTATGTATACAAAATATAAACAATATCTTTATTGGAGATTTATACTCGCCGATTTAATCTTAGCGTGAACAAGCGAAAGATACATGTACACGACTAAATGTATGTATATATCTTACCATAACATCCAACTTACATTAACGAGTAAGTATATCTATAGATGAAGACGAAAGGATGCGAAGCATAAAGCAGAATCGAACGTCGGTTTCCAATACCTTTAAGGCTTGTTGTTGTTTTATTAGTAAATCAATTCACTTCTTCAGACTTAAAAGTTATAATTTATAACATTTAATAAAACTTTAAAGTTGGAATTTGTTTTGCGAAAGCTGATATCGTTTAGGCAAACTTCATATTCCGAAACGAGGATTGGGGCTGTAAAATTTTCAAGCACTTCTAGTTACTCCTCCTGTGTATGTAAGTTTAAAAGTTTGGAGTAAATATTAACTTCCAATCGATGGTTGTTCGTTAGCTCTGCAGGTTTTTAGCGCGAGTTATATAAAATTACAAAATACTGTTGGAATAGTAGAAGATGACGCACATGCGGCAAAAAAAGAAAAAATAGAAACTAATAAAGTGAATAGGATAGGTGGTACTGCTCCATCTACGGGGGTCATACCAAAGTACAAAAGTATTTCGCAGTAATGAGTGAGAAAAGAGGAATGAATTGTGTCAATTGTAGAAAAAAACGAACATTTGGCAAGAAATTCTACCAAGGAAAAGAGCTACAATTGCAGAATTGCTACAATTGCAAATTTTTAATCTGGCACTATCCACAGCGAAATTTCCTGACCTGTGGAAGTGCACGAAGATGTGTCCGGTGGTGAAGAGTGGATCATCCAGTAATGTAGAAAATTATAGGCCAATATCAATACTTAATAACTTTGGAAAAGTGTTTGAATCAGTTCTTTATTCACGAATATATCCGTTGGTTAAAAATTATATATCTAAACATCAACATGGATTTATGGAGCGGAGATCCACTATCACAAACCTAGCAGAGTTCACCCAATTTGTACTTAACACGTTCAATTCTATGGGCCAGGTAGACACTATCTACACAGATATTTCGAAAGCTTTTGATCATGTAGACCACTCCTTATTACTGCAAAAACCTCAGGGCATTCGGTTTTAGTAACACTTTAACAACATTCTTCAAGTCATATCTATCACATAGACCGCAATATGTTACATATAATGGACACAGGTCATATATTTATCATGCTACTGCTGGAGTACCACAAGGATTTAATCTAGGTCCCTTATTGTTCCTACTGTTTATTAACGATTTATTGGAGTGCATCGACAGTAACAAATGTGTGTTTGCAGACGACCTTAAGATCTTTGCTTCTGTGACGTGTATTATGGACTGCTTTTCACTACAAAAAGAATTAAATAAAATTTATGACTGGTGTATTGCGAACAACCTTCATTTGAATATTGGAAAGTATAAAGTTGTGAGCTTTACAAAAAAGATAAATCCAACACACTTTGACTACAATATTGATGGAATGTCACTTGTCCGGGACACAGAGGTAAAGGATTTGGGCATTTACTTTGATACATCATTAACATTTGCTAAGCCGAGAAACCTCACTATATCTTCTGCAATGAGTATGTTGGGATTTTTGATTCGGAACAGCTGCCTCTTCAACATAAATACTATCAAACTTCTATATTTTACATATGTCAGATCAAGACTGGAGTACGGTGGCATAATATGGAATCCCTATTACGCTTCTCATAAATTAACTGAGGAGAGGTACAAAGGAAATTTTTAAAATATTTATGGTTCAAGGAGGAAAATGTTTATCATTGTCACGGTTTCGATTATCAGCTGCTGCTTCCACGGTTTAAAATGGAGTCATTGGAGGTTAGACGCCAGCTGCTTTTAATCAAATTTATCTACAACCTAGTCCATACTAAGATTGATTCGCCAAAGTTATTGTCACAACTTGAGTTTCTGATACCTCGTCCTACCTCCCGTCAGACATTAACATTCCACATTCCATACATTCGTCTCAACTCTGCTTTGAATTCCCCGATAGTGTCTATGTCACGTGCATTTAATTTAATATCGTTTTACTGCGACATCAATTTTAACCCTCTTTCTAAAATACTTACAATAGCTTCTGAACAACTAACTCAAACGAATTCATAATACACTACTATTATTATTGTTGCTTCTATCATTTTTGTTGTAGTTTGCTGTCTATTACGTATATATGTTTTGCGTTTACTCTCTGTACTGTTGTACTGTGTTTACTATTTTTAGGAGTCTTGGATTGTGTTTATCTTGTATGCGATTGTACTAATTTATTTGCTTACTACTAATGTTCAATTTTGATTTCTTTTATATGTATTTTTTCGTCCTTTATATGGAGTACTCTGTTGGACGAAATAAATTATTATTATTATTATTATTATTAATTGTATTATCACTAAAACACTGTGATACGCCTGGATGATTTTCAGAAGAAATCCTCAGCCAAACAGGCGTAAAGTGGTACTTTCTTCCTTAAACAGGAACTAACATCCGAAGAAGCCAGAGCAAAGATCGGATAACAACGGAGAGGAAAGGCAAAAGACCTCACCATTAGTAATGGCGGAGACAAGCCAGGCTAAACGAGTAAATAAAGCAGGCAAAGTTGGGCAAGCCACCAGCTGCAAACGTCACCAAAGTAGGGATAAACCATAGAAATATCTTCTTATAATGTTGGACGCTACCCTATCATCTTTGCTGGAAGAAGCTCTAGTGGAGGCAATGGTGGAAAGCACGGTGAAGAATCAGCAATTCGCCGTATACACTTCTGTCAGGGAATCGTACTGCTGGCATGTGAGACCGAGGAAACCGTAGATTGGCTCGACCAGATAGTAAGTGGTATCCCGTCGTGGAAAGAACCTAAACTGGTGACGAAGAAAATAGACGCCCTATTTAAACCCCACGTTGTTCGCAAGAAGCAGGTAAATTGCTCCAACTGGTTGACACCTAGAACTCTGAAATCCAGATTAATTTCGGAAAAGTCATGAATAGTACCTATAGTTGATTCCAAATCATGTGAAGCAATTCTGGCGAAGAGATGCAGCATGCATTATAGATTCAGGAGAAATCCATATCAGAGCCCAAAAGAAAATCAGGAGAACCCAGAAACGAAAGAGACTGCTTCTGAAACTTTGGTGGAACAACTGGAGGTCAGCGTTCTTCTTCTACGTTTTCAAAATCTGCAACCTGGTTTGTTACACCCAATACTTCTTTGAGTAAGACATTTTACTGTTGTTCCTATGGATCAGTTAGGACTCTTCCTTACAAGCACTAAAGGAACAGAAATAAATACATTTTTCTTATGATAAACAATGTAATCAAGGTTGTGCAACTCCAAGCGGCAAAAAGCACTAGAGCTAAGACGAAGTTGGAAAAGTTTATGCAGCTATTTGTTGCACCAGAGAAAAATATCATTGATTACAAATCCACAAGTATAGACAGTCCTGAAATTAAAACTTGAGTGTGTGTACTGTGAAAGGAAGGTAAGCTATCAAGCGGTTGCGCGAAGAAAATTGCTAAAACTCAGCAAAAACTAAGTTTTAAATCTACGTTTAAAAACTACTAACTCTACGCAATGTTTGCAAATATAGGAAAACCCTGGTATGCTAATTACTCTGTAACGAATTTAGAATGCAAATACACATCTGCAACGAATTCATATCGCTTACGAGCTTAATTTTCCTCCAGCATTTGCAATCATTACCACCTTCGCCATTGATTTATTACATTACACTAAATAATTCAGCAAATCTCATTGGCAGTATACACTACGATGCACTTATGTAGCTCGCGTCATGCATAAATTACCGTCTCCCATTATATCGTACATATTATGATCGTATAACACGATTATACTTCAAACTCGATCTTATATGTTTCATTTCCTGCGTACTGCGACGGCGAAGACAACGACAACGGCACAACAATATTAATTTAACATAATCGACTTAAACTCAGTCACCGTGATAAGTTCATTATCTAAATTGCCCATTTAAATTACTCCTACCGTAATGGCGTCATGCGCGGCCTCACTCACCGGCGATCCTGATTTCACGAACGGCGCCATCTTTTGCTACGCGACATAATGTAATATCTCTCCCACGTAGGTAGGCAATTTAAATTTTAAGACGAAGACGAATATTATTCGAGTGTATTGGACGCGGAGGAGAGATCTGGAGGTGACCTATTTCGTCATCGGTGAGGAAACGTGGAGGATATTGCATGAAGTATGAATGTAGGTGGTGTACGTAGAGATTTTATTCCGAGTTGGTGAATTCATGAAGGGTAGGATAAAAAAATAGATGGAAGAGAATTATATAGGCTGGGTTGGTAAAAAAAAACGGAAATGTAGATTGCTTTTAGGTTCTTTCTTCGTTAGTTCGTTCCCCGTTTGCTACCGGGTTGAATTGAAATAGTCTTAGTTATCAACACAAGGGCTTAAATGAGCAGTACGATAAATCAGAACGTTAAAACCATACAACAACTTGGATGGAAATTGACCAAATTCCGTACTGGTTTCAGGGCGTCACGTTCACCAAATTGATGAAAGTACAACACCATGCGGTCAAAAATGTGGAAGCAAGTTTAGAGATCGTCATGGAGCGTTCGCCCAAACTGGAAAGTGGTGGGGGCCACGAAGACAGGCTAATATCTGAAAACTGCCAAAGAGACACAAAGGCATCGGTGACTAGACTTTTAATTGCTGTAAATGCAATTTCTGAAGAGAATTGTAGTGAGATAATATAGGAAGTGCGTTGGGATACCAAGCACAGTAGATGAGATCAATTTGCATTAATTTCTAAGAAGCCAGATTGGAGATAAACAAAGTAAGAGAAAGAAGATCCTTGAAATCATTCTACAGGTAAAAGCCTGTGTTAAAATGATAATTTAATCATTCTGGATTGGACAATTGCAGCGGTCAATTGACCTATATATTTTACATTAATTGCATGTATCATCAGTCCTAACTAAGATTTTCCGGTGGAGGTAACTGGGCTTTTTGTAATATAAAATTTTGTGGTAGACGATGATAGAGTGGATTCCGGCTCTACGTACCATACTCAACCAACCAGCCCATTCAAGAGTACGCAATATTCTCTCAATCTTCCTTATTTCTGTTGTTAATGATTTATTACTAAAGATCGACTGTCCTGTCCTTGGGTACGCTGACGACATCAAAATTTTTTCTGAGATTACATGTGCTGAAGATGAGGTTGAGCTGCGCAGAAACCTTGTTACTCTACATGAATGGTGTGATACAAATAGGCTCAGATTAAACATTGGAAAATGTTGTGTGGTCACATATTCACATTCGCTTCGGGCATCTGAACCATCTTATCACATTAACGGTGTTAAGTTAAAATTGGCATCTGAATTTAAAGACCTGGGGGTGCTCTTCGATTCTAGCCTTAGCTTTAAACCGCATTTATCAAATATTTGTTCAGAAGCATTTAAGTCACTAGGTTTTATAATGCGTGTTTCTAGGTATTTCACAAGCACCGCTGTACTCAAGACTCTCTATTTTGCTTATGTATCGAGTAAAATTGAATATGCATGCCTTGTCTGGTATCCATTATACGCTTCCGACTTCGTACCACTTGACCGGATTCAACGTAAATTTCTTAAATACCTGTCGTTTAAACTGGATGGAGTTTATCCTGAGGTGGGTATCCCGCAGGCTGAACTTCTGTTGAGGCATGATATGTTGTCGTTAAATACACGGAGGGATCTCATATGCAGTAAATTTTTGCGGAAACTACTTACCAATCGTATTGATTGTCCTTTTCTGCTGGAGCGCATGTCATTCCTGGTGCCGAGGTTGAATGCCAGGTATGATTCAACATTTAGGACTCCATTTGCAAGGACCAACATTATGAGGTGTGCGCCATCATACATTCTCTCCAGGCTGGCGAATAGAGTGCTAGATGATGTGCCTGATTAGGCAGATTCAAGTCAGGCTATCATTTATTTGTATCTGTATTGTTGTTATTATTATTATATATTTCTGTTGTTAACACTGTTATTACATTATCTATAATTTAGTCATAGTCATGTATGTGCACATAGTTAGTTAGTTTAATTTGTTTGTCCTTTTATTGGGCCTAGGCCTGTTGGGCAATAAAGATGATTTATTATTATTATTATTATTTCATACACAAACCTCAAGCAAGAGTTTCAATATGTTGAATTCTTGGTCTATCGGTGCTGTCAATGCAGTGATAATATACACTAATACAAAAATTGAATCTCGATAAAACTAGTGACTCACACAGACCTTTCCTCAAGGCAGCATCCGAGCAATCTCCGCCACCATAAATAACTTTCAAATGAGAATATGTCGATCTGACCATCTTTGAAACTGTTCTTTAAAACGAACTTTTGTATCCAAATAAAGACCTAAATCGTGTGCGCTATCGGAAAGGTCAATAACTTTCTCGCCAATCGTAATTGTAATGTCATTCACGATAGCAGCTTGTGCCTTCGAACGACCAAACACCAAAACCGAAGTCTTTTTACGATTATGTCCATGTTTTAATTAAATATCTAGAAGAGACTGGAGAACATTATAGATGAACGAGACGGCTTTGTTGACGTTCTCAGGTCTAAATAGTAGAAAAGTTGCGTGTGTAGACTGTGAAACCGCTACAACCTCCGTTCTCAATAGGGATGAGGACCTATAAAAAAGAAGTCAAAGACAGCGAGGTGAGGCTTGGCGAATTTCCTGGTTTGAGTCACTTCAAGGTATTCCTTGGAAACTTAAATAAGCAAAGAGCAAAAACCATGCTAGAACTAAGACTAGACACACTACCTGTCCTTGTGACCTTTCTCACAGAGTACCGCCACCTTGAGGAACACCTGACAAGGATCATGCACATCTAACTGCACAGCTATCGCAGCAATTCGTTCCAGTCAGTTCGGCAATGCTGTCATAGATGAAGAAGAAACACCTTCCTACAAACCATTACGGCTATTACAACTTATTAAAGTCCTTAGACTGGAGGGGGGCAAATTATAGAAACTTCCATCTCATGCCCAAAGGGGCACAATAGATCAGCAGTTTGCAGTGCAATATCATCCTCAAAACTAAATCCAAAATTCAGTAATATGATGGCTAAAAACCTAAGAATTGCAAGGAGAAATTTTGCTGGGAAACATCGTTTGAGGGCTGAGGCACCTTATAGATGCCCAAAAAAAGGAGACTCTACTAGATCTCTTTCCATTGCATCCATATCTGAAGAGAAAGACGACGGATCCTACCTAACCATCTGTACCTGAAAAGAGAGACGATGGATACCATATAACTTGAACGAAAAATTAACTTCAAATGAGAAGACTGAGTGAGTCATCTTGAAATCCTACAAGAATTCGGGAAATGGTAAGACCATCAAACGTAGAGACCTCAACTGCAGTACCCAACACTAGAGTCTCTAGGAACGTATGCCTTAGAGTCCAAACTCAAAGCTCAAACCCAAAGGAACGCAGTGGAAATGTTAAGAGAACTTTTGCTGGTAAAAGCACAGTAACATGCTTTGGGAGTTGGGGCACATTATAGGTGCCCAAACACTAGAGAGTCTACTAAATCTGCTTCCATTGCACCTATACCTGAAGAGAGAGGCAATGGATTCTATGTATCTAGCCATCAAAGGTCTAGACTATAGAATCCACCACTAAAATCTCTAAGAACGAATACCTTAGAGTCCAAGCTCTCCTTGCAACCGTCACAGCTATTACACTTTATTGAAGTCCTTAAACTGTAAAGCGCCGAGAATGCTGCCCCGGAGGACACGGAAACTATCTGAAGTGGAAGAGACAACGAACCGTCATATAAAACCTGCTGAGTTTGGTTAGAAAGATACAACGAAAAGAACTGTATAGAACATTCACCGAACCCAACAAATCTCAGGATAGCTAATAAAAGAGAATCATAAATGGTGTCAAAGGCGTTGGAATAATCCAATAAGTCAACGATCACTGTTTCACAACTACAACCGGAACGAAAGCCCGATTGCAAACCAAGGACGATATTATTAGCGTCCAAGAAGCCTGGAGCCTACTGACTAACAGTTGGGGGTAGAGAGGTGTATGTGTGACTTCATAATTCATGCTGGGAGGAGCCTCTTTCCAGATACCATAATTCGTACGAAGTTGTAAGCTTTGTCTGTGGTAGCCTCTAGGTATGCGTTGAAATACTCCATTCTGTTGCGAACAAGTCTTCTAGTCCACCATTCTATGAAGTCTGGTTATATCGCTCTTGCCGGTTTTGTCATGTAAGTGCTGTAGCATCCGCCCTTTCCATGTCTTGTACCAACCTCACCTCGAATCTTCGAATTCATTGCTTGGGTTGGTATCTCTATTGGAGACTACGCTTTTTGTACTTATTTCTCCCAAAACCTAAGTCTCAATCTCATTTTTACAAAAATGGTATGAAATGGATGATGGTCATTAAGAGCTGGAATCTGATTGCTGTTAGTCCTCCAATGTTCCAAGCCGGACTTTGCTATAGTGCCGCAGTCTGAAGTACTTCACGTAAGTTTTGCTAAATAACTAGCACCATGACATATGTCACCTAAATTCTCTGCATTAAGCCGTATTTGTCCATCCGCTCAGTTCATGATGTGTGTTATGGATAAGCTTTATGTTGACAGCTGCGTCCTACAGCAAATACATAAGATGATGTGTTACGTCTAAACTGGTGTCCCACCTAATTAAGTTGATCATGGTCATCATTGTCCAGTACAATTGAGTCGAGTTTGGTGTCTTGGCTTATAGTTTTTACCTTATCTATCTTAAGACTGTAAACACTAAGAAGTAATACAACAAAAACATTTACATATTTTGCATTAAAATCTGTTTTGCAATAACACAAGAACATTCACTTCCATAGACTGATTCTGTTAGCCAATATGTCTCCTGCAAAGGTTCACATTTTTCAACACTACACCATCATAGCGTTACAGCAACAAAATTCCTAGAGTTTGAAGATAA
>SMLS01056208.1:0-11766 GCA_004785975.1 Popillia japonica
ACTGAAACAACTTCTTGATCTTTTGTTTCACTAACTTTGATATTACTTTAAACAGCTTGATAGCAATATACAGTGTATGTATTCTCAACCACAGTAAAACACTAGCTTATTGCGATTTAAAATAAACAGAGAAACTGAAGAAGTGATATTAGGGATTATTTTATAAAAAAATCTGCTAATTGAACTTGTTCAAAATTCTTTAAATAAGCTAAATCCAAAATTTTATTAAAAACGAAAAATCTTGAAAATTTTTCTCTCAATGCAGATAATGGAAGACCAATAAGAAAATGTATATGTGGTAATGGTGATTCAGATGAAAATACTGCTATTTAAGCAAATAAGCATCGTTTTTTTATTATTTAATCGAATTTAATTAATAAAATTCAATCATGGCAAAATTGTGAGCTGCTTTTAATTAAATTTTGGATTTAGCTTTATTAAATGATTCTGAACAACTTTTATTAAGAGAATTTTTTTATGAAAAAATCCTAATATGACTTCTTCAGTTTTGCTGTGTATTTTAAATCGCAGTAAGCTAGAGTTTTGCTATGATCGCGAAAGTAAATTGCCCTAAAATTACAGTTTAGTAAGAGCTATGATCAGAAATAAGAAATTTCTTTAAATCGAAAATATATTAAGAAAATACTGAGGTGGTGCCGTCTAAAGTGAGACATTAAGATTAAAGCTAAAATAATCAGGAAATCGCTTCAAATTTTTAATTTCGAAAGGAGGTTAACCTTGGAAGGATTTTCCGCTTTTTTAATATTTTTTAATATCATTCTACAAAACTATGGATCGATACAGAATAAACAAGTTGAAACTAAGTTAAAAATTATAAATTTAACATCTTTTTTGTATGTTTTTTTAGTATATGTATTCTCATGACCTTTTATGTACTTCTTACTTATTTTCTATCTTATTTTGCTGATATTTTTTTTCTACTTGTAGGTCAATGAAAACACTATAATTGAATTAAAGATCAAATTTATTCCAGAACCTTTACACGTTGTTAGGTTTTCGTTACTACTATTTCAGTGGAATAAAATTGACACATAACTTGTGTCAATTAATAAACATTAATAAACAGACAAAAAATTCAGTGATATATAGGATTATGTTTACAATATCGTGGACAATTTAAGATATCTTTGAAATGTAATTTTATAATCATAAGAATAATGATCCTTATATTAATATATTTTTTGTCAAGATCTAACAATTGTGTTCAAGGTCTAGGGAAAAACATGGCAAAAAACCTAGTCAAGAGCATAATTTGATTCAGGCGTGATTAGGTGATTACATTATTATAAATAATGTTTACATTTTCAATATCTGTAATTGACCACGTTATTGTCTTTTTTAATGTAGCTAGATATATCATTTCATATATTAATCTCTTTTTAAAACTATTTTCTTTTTTTTTAATCTTAACATTTTCAAAATCAAAGTTATGTCGTCATTCTTTACAACGCTTAGACAAAGCAATTTCCGCGATTATGTTATGCGTTACAGTGTATTGATGTTTATCGATTCGTTTTTCTTAAGTATTGTCTGGTTTGACCTATGTAACATTTATCACAGTCTTTGCAGTCTAGATTATACACGACATTACTATGATTATATTTTTTAATCTCAGTTTTTAAATTTGTAAATATCTGTTATTGTTTGATGTAAATGTAATGTTTATATCTGATTTTTTAAATTCGTGTTTAATTTTGTCATTAAGTCGTTGATATACGGAATTATGTGATATATTTTACTAGTTTTTTTTTGTGCCTGTGTTGTATCTTTTATGTATTCGTTTTTTTATTATTTTTTCGCAAGATTCTTTTGGATAACTATTTTTGTCTAAAATTGATCCAACTTTGCTTAAATTCTCTTTCCTCAAACCAGAATGTGCTAATTTAATAACCTGGTCAACTAAACTATTAATTATGCCTTTTTAAAATTTACGTGTTTATAATTTCAGTGTTTGGAAAGTAGTTAAAGTGTCTGTTGCTACTAGTGTCTTTTATGTACCAATTTGTTTTTATGTTCGTGTTGTTATGTCTTATTTTAACATTTAAAAAATTTATAGAATTTTGATTTTCTTTTCCAACCCTAAATTTTAATCTATCATGATAGGAATAAAATGTGTGTATAACATGTTCAATTTTATCTAACGGTATGCAACATATGCAATCATCTACATACCGTTTGTAAAATTCAACATGGCAATTTACTTTATTTAATGAATCTTGCTCAAGATCCTGTATTTCTAAATTTGCTATTACAGCAGATAACGGAGAACCCATTGCAGTTCCAAAAATTTGTTTGTATATTTTGTCGTTGTATTGAAAATAGGTAGAATTTAAGTTTTGCAGCCAATATGAACTATTTTTGGTAAATTTGTATAATCTTTTGTTAAATCCCATTTTTTATCTATACTAGATAAAGCAAAATCTAAAGGTAATAATAATAATACCATAATGATACCACATCTAAACTTATTAATTAATTCTTAATTAACACTTAATTAATTCGTAATTATGTGGAACAACGTAAAAGAAACCTCTACTTTGGAAAATTTAAATTTAAATGACTAAGTTTTAATATGATTTTATAAAATAATGTAGAATAAAATTATGCTCTATTCACTTTATTTTAAATATTATTTGAAATATCTCTAAAATACTGTTGAACAACTTGACAATTGTCAAAAATTAAAGTTTTTAATGTGTGTTTAAGATATCTTTTTTCGGTTCCTTTTCGAATAACTTTCTTTTACAATATCTTGAAACAGCAACAAAAGAAACATCGTCTAGAGAAATTTTTAAAATTGATCTGAAAACAAATCGTTTAAATTCAAATATTTCTTCGATTATCTAGATGAAACGCAAAATATAAAACAATTTTTGAAATTTTAGATTCGAAAATTAGGTGAAAATGTATTTTTATTTGCATTAGACTGATTTTTAATATTATTACACTTTAAATATTCAAAACTCAAAGAGGAAAGGAGCTGGACCGAATTTCTATTATTAATTTATTTCTTATTACAGTTATCATTAATTATTGTGTTTCAACTCTTTTCTTTCACAGCTTTCTTTGGCCAGATATTATTAAAATTTATCTTCATATTTATCACCAAACTTTCAAAATTTGTAAACAATGACTTCCATGTTAATCTTTTTATAAACTTTTCATACGTATAGCAATCTCTCACATGGAATTCGACATTCTGTAATTTCCAAATTTTAGTGTAAGTCTATAATTAGCGATCTCGAAAGTCGATATACGATTTTCTACCAAAATTTGAAAGTTTAGATCTCTTTACGAAAACAAAACATAGTTGCACAGCTCCTCCCCGTGATGTCGCACAGTAAGGTACTTTCATCAACGTTTACTGTTGGTATCTTTGAATAAATAAGTTACGAACAATATTTCCGTTCGACCGAATCCAAAAGTTTCAGGATTATACTACGCTTTCCTTAGAACATCTGAAGTTCTTACAAATATCAAGCTATTTTATCGAGAGTAAATAACAATAATAATCGTAAAAGGGCGACAGAAATATTACTCGAAATAATAATAAATTTTCCGTTCGCGTAATTCTATATCTCTATTGCATACTTCCACTAACGCATTAACTACAAAACTGTAAAAGCGTGGCCGAACACCACTCCTCGTATAATATCCTGAACTAGCTGGTCGGCAGTGAGTATTTTTACAGATCAAGCATCCGGCATAGTCTTTTTATTATATTCCTTATTTCAATTGCATAGTTTATGGGCTAGTGGAGGACGCGCAAACAGTAATCTTTATATGGCTCATATACAAAAGAAAACATCCTATCCTGAAAAGGATTTGCAGCGGATGCCGTGTCCTAGCCGGCGGCTAGCCAAACCTATAACCGACGCAACGGTTGCAGCGCTTCGGTCGACCTCGGTAGACGGCTAACGCTTGCCTGGATGCCGACTGGACGAATTTCATTTATTTCCATTGTCCCGTATGGAATAGCTTTCTGACGGTACAATATTAAGTATTGACCATGCGCCTAGTGGCCTGTGAATCTCTATGTGCATTCTCTTCCGAATGCAACTAACTGGAGCAGAAAGATGGACTGACATTTACAAAAACGTCTGTTTTTGAACAGATTGTTTCCTTGACTGATATTGATTGTATGCACTTAAATTGAATTAGTTTTTATGTCTGTGTCGATTGATTTATGACTTACAAGAAGTAAATACTTACTTAATATTATAAAGTGTAATACTCCAGTAAAGTAATACTCCAGTAAAATACTACTAATATCTTCAGGTGTTGATAAATTGCAGGTCTGAAGACATTTTGTTGTAAAAGGTCATGAGGTCATTGAACTAAAATGAAGACCATATTGATCTAGATTTATAGTAGGTACAGATGACACAAAATACTACAAATGGTCTAATTTTTGAGATTTAATTGATCTCAAAGTGGAAAAATATCTAGAAACAAAAAATAGTATGACATTTTATTATCGTTTTATCTACTGTAGGTACCTAACTAGTAGTGTAATTAACCTACGGTCAAGATAATGCATTAGTTGAATGATTCCTTAGCTTTCTGCCAAAAACTAATCACAAAGCGGATCTGTTTGTAACCATTATGAACATCTTCAAAACATTAAATATCGACATTTTCAGAGTTGAATCTTTTGATAATATTAGTATGTTTGAGAAAGAAGGAGGTTAACATTGGAACTGACCTTCTGTCATTGTTTTTTTTTTTAATATTTTTAATATTGTGCAAAACTATTGATCAATACAGAACAAACAAGTTGAAACTAAGTTCAAAATTATAAATTTAGATAAAAGGAAGCTTGTTAAAAAAAAACTTTTTTCGATTTCTTCTGGCTAAGTAATTTTTAGTATTTATGTGTTAAAAACTCCAGGATAATATATGTACTTAACCTATAACCTTACCAGAACTAAATTTTTCAAAAATGAGGGGTTGACTTATATGTTATACAATATAGAACAACGTAAAAGAAACTAAAGAAATTGGAAAAATGTAAATGTCAGTAAAATGAGGACAACTAAAACGTTTTTTTCCTGACTAAGTTTTAATATTATTTTAAAAAATAATGTAAAGCAAACTGGCAGTAAACCGAAGTAGATAACTAAAATTATGCTCTTTTTACTTTATTTTAAATATTATTTGAAATATCTCTAGAAACTATTGCAAACAATTTTCAAAAATTCAAGTTTTTTTCCTCTAGTTTGTAATATTTGTCTTCAATACTCGCGAACATAATGGAGCGACTACCAAAACTTCAAACGTCAAAAAGGGGGTGGCTGGTTTAAGATATCTTCTTCAGTTCCTTTTCGAATTACTTTTAAAATTATTTTAGAATATCTTGAAACAGCAACAAAGGAAACATCCTGGAGAGAATGGAGAGAAATTTTCAGAATTTGTCTGAAAAGAAATCGTTTTGAATTGAAATATTTCTTCGATTATCTAGATCGGCGGTTCTCAACCTTTCAGGCTCTGAGCCCCCCATCATACTTTGGTGTGAGGTCACGCCTCCCTTTACGGATTAAGTTAATTTAGACTTACATAGGTATGATACATTTACTTACATTATGTTTGAGTAAAATGGCTTTGAACTTAGACTAGACATACTCTGGTAAGGAATATAAAATCATATTTGTTCAAATATAAATTTTAATTACACAAATCTTCGAAAAAATTACAACAAAATATCAATAATGTAACCAGAAAAATGTTCGTTACTTTTGTAGTACTAGTGTGAGGGCTGGCACTGTTTCTCATTAACTATTCTTTGTTTGTTTGGTTGCAATTTTGACAAAGAACACCGCAGCTCACTTTCCGCATCTAGTCTGGCGCGATATTTAGATTTATATTAGCCAGGGTTGATAATCCTGACTCGCATAGATAAGTTGATGAAAATTGTACAAGCAACTTGACTGCCTCCATTGCTACTTCTGGGTAAACAGGAAGATATTGTTGTGTGTCACTAATGACACGAAATAAAAAAATATGAATAGTTTAAGAAGAACCAGATTATAATGTGATTAAAACATTTTTACAATGGTTATCTAACTAAACCACCCTCAACCCTTACCTGTAATTTCCCAATATAATTAAATATGTGTGTGTGTGTGTTTTTCGTATCCAATATCCTCTTGTGCGCGTTACAAACTCCTCCCTGCCGTTTTCAATCTTGTTTTTCTTTTCCCGGGTTTTCTTCACGTTCACTAGTTTAATTTTGATTGTTGAAGGTCTAATGGGCACTTATAAAACTTTTACTTGCTTTAAAATGTTGTATTTCGTTAAAATCGGTTTTTGTGATTTCTTTTGTATGTCAGTCGTCAAAACTTCGTCAACTGTCCCCTCCCTTTTGTTTGCTTTTGTTTCTCCATTTCAGCAAGGCCTGCCACTCCGTAAATTTCAAATGTACTGCTTGCTATTTTTTAAAAATGATTTTCGTAATTCCAGCTTGAATTTCATGTTTGTTGTGCCGAAATGGATGTAATTATGTGTTGTATGTGTTTGTGATGTGTTTTTACAATAAATTTTTTCACATTATAATCTGGGTTTTTTAATTTTTCCCCGTGCACGCCGTTGGCTGGAGTCTTTTTTTTTAACTAATTAATTAATAATTAATTAATATAAATGTTTAATTTAATTTAATTTTTTTTTAATTGTAATTTTATACTGCTGACATAAATAAGGAGATAGTATGAACAATATCAATAATAACATAACAATATAGTGGCCAGAAATCTTCGAGATCCATGTTTGGGAAATCCACTTTAGCTGTGGAATCACATTGCAAGTCAATTGTTTGTTGTAATAGCTATAAAAGAATTTCAATGATTGTGTTTGTGTCCAGCATCAAATTCATTTTTTGTTGTTGTTGTAAATATACATGAAAAAACAACTGTTTCAAAAACTACAAACTTATTTAATTTTTTTTAATTTGTAATTTGTTGACGCCTACCCTGGAATTCTTCCACGCCCCCCTCCGCCTCCCACGGGGGCGCGCCCCCCAGGTTGAGAACCGCTGATCTAGATGAAACGCAAAATATAAAACAATTTTTGGAATTACAGATTTGAGAATTAGGTGAAAATGTATGTATTTTTCTTTGCATTTGACTAATTTTTGATATTATTAAACTTTAAAAATTTACAATTGAAAGAGAAAAGGAGCAGAAAGATGCGCTGACATTTTTTGTCTTTGTCGATTGATTTATGATTTTTTAATACTTACTTAATATTATAAAGTGAAGCAAATTACAAAACACCTACAAATATTTCAATACTCCAATAAAATACTACTAATATCTTTAGGTGTAGACAAATTCCACGTCTGATGATATTTTGTGGTAAAAGGTCATGAGATCATTGAACTAAAATGAAGATCATATTGATCTAGATTTATAGTACAGATAACTCAAAATACTACAAATGGTCTAATTTTTGATGTTTACTTGATCTCAAAGTGGAAAAATATCTAGAAACAAAAATAGTATGACATTTTATTATCGTTTTATCTACTGTAGGTACCTAACTAGTAGTGTAATTAACTAAGGTAAAGATAATCCATTAGTTAAATGATTCCTTAGCTTTCTGCCAGATACTAATCACAAGCGGATTTGTTTGTAACTACTATGAACATTTTCAAAGCATTAAATATCGAGATTTGCAGAGATGATCCTTATGATAACGTTAGTATGTTTGGGAGTAATGGTTTACATGTAAAGATCGGTATGGACCTTGCAAACGCACGTTCTTGATCTGATCTATTCATATTTTTTTAGTAATTTAAAAAATATAACTGTGAAAATGTGATATATGTTGACGTGAAGGTCTTTTATAAAAAAATGGCTCCCACTAAAAAGTATACGATAAAAATGAAGTTATATGACCAATGGCTGAAATACATATATGCGGTAACAACGACCATATTATCACAATGTTGAGGACCTATACTAAAATTGAATATAATTACCTAGGCATTTTAAATCACCACTTTCATAGAAAATAATTGCAAATCTTTTGATGCTTTTGAAAAGGATGGTAAAAAAATTCATCGAAAAATACAGAAGCGGACCCAAGAAAATTATTAAGAGGAACAAAGAAGACAACGAGTGCTGCAAAAGAGAAGTAGAGTTTTCCCTCGATAATCCGACAGTTACGGGGCCGGGAGGTTGTCGGACTACCGAAAATGTCGGATTATCAGGGGATGTGTTTTTTTAATGCATTTAAACAGAATGAAGTTAACAAAATTAGCAAACAGTATTCGCACATGTAATTTATTAAAAATACAAAATGACGGTTACGTTGAGGCTACAAAATGACGATACATACAAGATTTTAAATGAAATGTGGGAAGAAAGTTAAGTAAAATTAATACATAGTACATATGTATTATTTACACGTTAAAAAAGTCTGTGATTTTCTTCTGCTTATTCTTATGCAGACAGTCCGTCATCACTTGCTCTTGTATCCCCTTTAACATCACAATGTTTGACAAATCTAATTCTTTCTCCTCGCACCAACGAAGTCAAGTTCTGGTTGCCGATAACGCTTCATCACAGCTGATAGTGAAGTTTTTCTCCAGTACTGCCTCTTCGATCACTTCGTCATCTTCTGTTGTGACTTCCTGATTACTTCTGCGTCCGTCACATCAGTAGCAACAATCCAGGTTCTGAATTCTTCAATTGATACTGGCGCAAGTTCCACTTCGTTGCAAATTTCAAGTGCAGCCTCCAAAATTGATCATTGGATGCAGAATTGCATGTTGCAAAATGTGGGTTGTTACGCCAAATATTTTTCCATGATTTTATGAGGGTTGCGCTTTTTACTTGTCCCCAAGCAAATGCGCTGTTCAAAATCGCATCCTTTATGTTGAAGGATTTCAAAATTGCAGTAATATCATCATTAGGTTGACTCACAACATCCATTAAAAGGCGCTTTTTGTAATGTGCTTTGAGAGTCTTTATGACGTTTTGGTCCATTGGCTGGATCAAAGCGGTCGTGTTTTTTGGTAAGTACATGACCTCAATGTAATCATTGGTAGTTTTAACTTTTAATTCATCTTTGTCAGGGTGGCCGGGTGCGTTGTCAAGCAACAAGAGGGCTTTCACTGGTAACTTCTTCTTTTTTAATTCTTGTTTAACTTGTGGGACAAAGCTGTTAGTGTACCAGTCAAGAAAAACTTCTTTCGTGACCCAGGCACGGCTTTGAGCCATGTAGGTTACTGGTAAAGATTCGAGCTTTACATTTCTTAACGCACTTGAGTTTTTTGATTTACCAACAACGAGCAGTTTTAACCTATGCGTTCCTGACGCATTCGCACATACCATCACAGTTATTCGTTCTTTTTGTAATTTTCTTCAAGAAACGTTTTTTTTCTTCTTCAAAACAAATGTCTTTGTGGGGAGCTGACGCCAATTCATACCGGTTTCATCGGCGTTATAAATTTGTTCAGGATCTCTGCATATATCGTATACCATGGCGTTTCTTGAAGTTTTGAAACCACCCGTGACTAGCGCGAAAGTCAGTTTTCTTTGATATTTCGTGGTAAAAAAAATGGGCTTTTTGTTCCAAAGTGTCTCGGGTGTCTAGGTGCTTTCCGGTTCCGTTGCTGTTTGAACCAAATTAAAAGGGCCTCTTCGACCTCGGGTATCTCACTACTTTTAAGAGTTTTTCTGTTCATGGGATCATCATCAACAGACTTCATGAATTTTTCAAATTTTTCCCTATTTCTCACAATATCGTAGACAGTAGGTCGTCCAATATCATACACTTTAGCTATTTCACTCGGAGTTTCACCACGGTCTATTCGTTTAATAATTTACCCTAATTTCAGATAAATTTAATGTTTACGTTTTAAACCCGTGCTTGCCATTTCTACAATGCCACTACACGCAATCACGCTATCAAATCAACTACACTATGACACTAGGAACACGCGCACTAGACTGATCTGTCCCGGCAGGAGGATTCATGTCGCTACAGTACCTTTTGCAGCACCTATAATATGGAGGGAACAACAGGATCATTTAAGCAATTTTTACTTCTGCATCAAAAAGATCGCAGGCTTCTCTGCAAAAAATAAGAGATCTATTGTGTGTCGTAATTTAACATGGGTGATAAAACTCGTTGGCCACACTTGACGAATGGGATGACGAAAATTATGTCATTGCTGATAATACTGATTCAGATTTTATTCATCTAGGTCCCACTTACTTGTGCCTATCCACATTTAATTACATAGGCACAAGTTATCGATTTAGTTCTCAATTTGAATTTAAGATTCCACTGAAGAAGTTGTTACGAAAACCAAATTATAAATTTTGTAAAGGTTTTGGAATAAATTTGACTTTTGTTAGAATTGCAAGTGTTATCATTGACCTAACAAGTGGAAAAACTATCTGGATAATAAGATTTGAATTTAAGTAAAGCCAGAGCTGAGTTTCTTGCCTCCAGCTTGCAAAGTTGGAATTTATTGGATCACAATACCAAAATTAGTCATTTTCGTAACCGCTAGAAGGCACTTTCAGAATTTTACTCTATGGACGACAGTATTATCAACTGCAGTGATGTTGGTGGTTTGATGGAACCCCTTGGACTTAAAGATAAACCTGAAGAATGGACACTGTTCATTCATGCATCTAAATTTAACGTGAAAGCAGTTCTATTGCATAATGGCAATGCATTGCTTTCAAATACGAGTGGAAAATCTGGAGATATAAAAGTTCTAGCTTTGTTAATAGGAATGGAACTGGGATTCACAAAATACATTTGCGTTTTGTGCAAAAGGGATACTCGTTCTAAATTGCAGCATTACATAGTGAAAAGTTGACCAAGCAGCATAATTGTTGGAGAAAAATTATTTTACATTAAAGCCATGTCGATAGAAGTTAAAACAGAATTTTGTAAGAGATATGGACCGTTGCGGCAGTTCTTTTCAGTACATAAAAAACAAATTTTCAGAAATCATCGAAGTCTAGATAAAAGAAGGCATTCTTGTATGTGCTCCAATTCGACAATTAATGATGGACAAGACTTTCGATGAGCTTCTGATAGAAACAAATACAGTAAGAGTTGCAGTGGTAATCTTGATAAGCAGCCCAGTTTAGGTATGCTGTAACGGAAGCCTCTACAAATAACCTAAATTTAATAATATCAAATCAAAACTTTGATTATCATCTAAACGAAGATCTTACTCAGTTATCAAATTAGAAAAACAGGTATGATTACTAGAGTAAAATTTTAGAACAAATAATGTTACAACGTTCTGGACATTTGTAAGTTGATGCAGAAAGTCTCCCCTGTTCAAGGTGTTATTCTTTAACATATATTTTGCCATCAATGAGAAAATAGTTGTTCTAGATCGCGTACAAGTTCTTGACTACAAAAGAGTTATGAAGGTTACACCTACGAACGTCCCTCACTTACTGTATTAAGGATTGGACTTTTCGAGGTAGTATGACGAGGGTGGTTGCAGTGAAATGAGTAAATGAAACAAATAATTTGATCATCCACTAATATGCTGACTATCTACCAATAAGAATATTGAAACTAAGACTCTCGTATACCTTAATTGAAAATACGAGAAACACACTAAAAGCTATTTCTTAAATAAAAGCTTCCCTTTGTCGAAGCATAGAAAAAGTTAGATCCTTAAACGTAAATCACTGCAATAAATTTATCACACAATTATACTTAATCAATATTTTACGAGTTTCTAATAAAGTGGCCGCTATATTGGTA
>ML216862.1:0-14755 GCA_004785975.1 Popillia japonica
TTTACTGAAAGACAAAATAATTGATTGATAGCCATGATTATGTTACAATCTCATGCACAAAACAAAATATTTTTAAAGTATAGTTCCAATATAACCATAAAAGTAAAATTAATTATCCTTATGGCAATGTATTTTTGTAAATGTATAGAATACAGTTCCAAACATACTAACAAGCGTTCATGTAGTTGTTACGTCCTGTGTAGTCATGGATTTCAAAACGCATGTCTATGCTTAAATTATTAATATAACTTATTAACATGGGGATCAATCTTAATTGATAATAAGAATTAATATTTATTATTATTAATATTTGCCACCAATTTGAGGGGGTACTGTTTCAGGACGTCAGATTGTGTTAAGTTTTTTTTATTGTGTTGGTAAGACTGTTTCGGTTGTCATTCCCATACAGGTCCGTTTAGGTTTTAAACTTGTGTCATGTTTTTTTTCGAATGAGATTAAATTCGTTAGCTTATTTTCCATATATTTTTCCACACCTAGGTCAATTCAAACATTATTGATTCGATTGACGATCAATTTATTCCAGAACCTTTACAATTTATTAGATTTTCGATACGACTTTGTCAGTGGAATAAAACTGCCATTCCATTTAATCAGTGTCAAAGAATTATAACAAACAACTAGGCATGTCTATCAACAATATTATGTAAAGACAAAGACATTCAAAGATATATAGGATTATGTTTACAGTATAGCCGAGAATTGTGCTCTGATGTTTATAATTTTTGAAACCTGCCATTTTTCATATAAACGGGTACAGCTTTTGACTAGCCTAGCTACCTACTGCATTGCAGTGTAATAATTTTTAGGCGTGCATAATAGAGTTAATGTCGAATCTAACTGTGTAAAACCATTCATTGAAGTAGGGCAGCCCTCATTCATTCAAAAACTTTTTTTTTAATTCTCGTTGCGGCGACATGTGTCAAGAACAATTATTTAAATTGTCGGTTGTATTTTCCTTTGTTATGAAAATTTACAGGTTTCGGAATCAAAAATCACAGAAGATAAATAATTATTTGGGAAGATTAATGTAATATTGTTTTATACACACATAAAAATACGGTGTTGGATTTAACACCGATTTCTCACCGTCTGGTAGTTCCCTCGCGACCAAATGCGTAGTCCTTTACAATGTAAAATTTCTTCTGTGCTGTTCATATCCCAATGGAATTGAAATTATTTGATTTTGGAGTTGCCTTTACTCCATTGCAGACTTAGGACGTCTTTTGTGTTAGCCAGACTCCGTTACAGAGTTGGACAAATTCCTTTATGGGGTTACAAGCACTCCGTTAAGTGTAGCGTGAACTCCGTGTCGCAGTTGAATTAATTCAGCTGCGGTGCTGCGTGAACACCTTTACAGTGTCAGCTAAATTTCACTACTGAATTCCTACTACTGTTTTATGGAGTGATGCTCACTAATTTATGTAATCTAAAAAAATTGATAAACAAAATAATTTTATAAACTGGAAAAAAATAGAAAAGGTAAAGTAGACCATAAAAAACTTTCTACTAAAAACATAAACATGTATTTCAATATGTACTTAAAATGCAGTACAAATTTAAACAAGTTCATACTTTTTATTATTAATAAATATACACATACCCTAAAACTAAATTTAGGTTTAGAGAAAGATTAAGAAATATTTTATAATGGGTTTGTAAGTAAATATTTTAAATACAAAAATAATAAAAAGATAAAAAACTAACCTCTATGAGGGTCACAGAACTATGTATAATTATTAAGTATTTGTAAGTTCTTCACATTTCTTTATCTTGATACTAATTTCTCAATCCTTCGGCGTTAATGTCGAAAATTGGGTGGTTACAAGTCCGTATATTTGAATTTGTATAAACTTCCAGCAAGATTTCAATCTGTCTTTAAGCTTTGTTCTAAAAACAGGGAATTTGAAACAGGACGTTCAAAGAGTCGAAAGTCTAAGGCATTATTCGCATCAGTAGGTAACAAAATATTATCTAAAACGATAATAACGATTTTTGAAGAACCCACAGATAACAGCAATGGTTGGTTGGTTTTTTTATTCTCTACGCCATCTTCTAATGGAAAACTTATCTGCAATAAATACTTGGTTGAAAGAAAGAAACATATTTATGACGGTGGAAACTTACATGATAAAAATAATTAATTTTTATGTCGTCTCGTCTAAGTTCTCTCAATACCATCTCGTCCTCTGGCCAGTGATTGCTACCATTACTCCATCTAGTTTGGTAAACTAAGCGAATGAAATATGGCCGTTATGAATTACAAAGGCATACATATATGCAGCAAATTTCCTTAAATCATAACAGTTAGAGTACATTTACCTGGTTTTTTAATAGTATTAATATCTAGGTTTCCGACTTTTATCTTTATCCACTTTTCCAAGTTTTGGTATTTCACTCTCACAATAATGTATTTTTCATTACCTAGTAATGTTGTGTTCCATACTGATTGCTGCAGGCAAATAGAACGCGCTTGCGTTAGCAGCGATTCGACCCGACCTTACTGAAACATAACTGAAAAAATCGCGGTTTCCGTTTTTAACAACCTTGGAATTAAGTTTATCCGATTTAGGAATTCTCTTAACAACCTTACTCGAATAAAATCTCAATATAATGATTTATTAATTCACATTTTGGTGTTGCGTTAACTCGTTTCTGTTGCTAAACTATTTATCAACACCGAGAGTTAGCATATTTTTTTCCGTTTGGTGTTGATATTATCTGTGCCTGATGTTAAACAACGAGTGACACCGTCGAAAGATATTAAATTTCTCTTTTTTTGGAGTTGGAAATTTCTAACTACGTGGGTTGTAGTTACAAACATTTCCGAAAGGTGTTATAATATTTCCTGTTAATGTTAATTTAACAAATTGTTAGTGAAAATTTAACTCTTTTCGGAAAAGCTACAACCCCGTTTAATTTAACTCCGTAAAATTCTTATGCGTGTATTGTGTACCGTTGTTATTTTTTTCACAGCATACGATTTAAGAATTACTATTCTTGTTTTAACATACATTCGTCTTTTTTATAGGGGATGTAAATACTCTATTGTTTCTCAGGATAACCTATACAGTTCTGTAATTTTGGTATATGCACCGAATTCCATGGTTTCGCTAGTAGGTCTAACCGTGGTGTTTCACATAGCGCTGTTACGCGATATGTCCTACGCTAGCGAACGATAAGTTTTGCGATTTATGGCGGCTCATGAGAAATAGCAGCAACAAATCTTGTCTGTCTAGGATCGAACATTTGTTTAGCTATCTCTACTTTGTCAATTAGGAGAGCTTATCGCTTCAGTTATTAAGTTATGTATTTAATATTTTTAAGTGTGTAGATATTTCTGTGCATTATATCTTGTAAGAGTCGCAAAATCACGATAAAATACAGAATTATTCAAAAGGATATATGTCCTCAGTTTCGTAATTGTTTTCTACATTACCTGCTCTAATAGTAGTAAATGATGTATAAAAGGTCGAAGGATTGGACATATTACAAATAGATATAATAATAGATAACAATAGATAATTTGACGACCAGACCGACAATGTAGGAGAAGAAAACAAATTACAGACAAAAAACCGCGAACAGATTAAATACTGAACGTATTCGTGAAGAATTTCCCGATGTAAATTTATTAATGAATTCATTTAAAAACATTTTATTGAAAGCACCAACTAGAATGTAGTTGTATAAAGAAATGTGCCTGTATTTTAAAATCTCTTGTAGTAAGGGTAAAACGAGATGCTTCCAGTGTTACAACAGTGCAATCGTTAATTGTAAAAGCAGATTTAGTCGAGTTATTAGAAATTATTAATAACCCTTACTTAAGTATAACAAAAACGATCAAATTTTTATAAAACAAAAATTTTAAATTGACTGAATTCTTTCGGCACGAATCACTGTTTAGTAATTTAAAAAGTATAGAGGAGCCGAAAAGATAAAGCTTGATTAACGGGGTTTTGCAAAAAAAATCCAGATTGTGTGCTCTTAAAATAAATTTCCAGGAACACTTTTACTGTCCAAGATGAATACCTACATTTAAAATATAAGGATTTAATTGGATGCTTTCATTTCGCACCTGTTACTTCATGTGATGTCGAAAGATGTTTCAATCAATTTACATCGAACAATTTAGAAAAATACATATATCATAGTTAATTCCTATTAAAATAATATCGAAAACGTACTTGACGATTAACAAAATATAACTTTCAATCAATCTACACTACTGCATATACCCGATCGAAGTTTGGCTGACTAACATACGCTACCGAATTGCACCGAATATCCTCACTTTGGTTATTAGTTACTGTATTATTAGAGCGACTTTTCTAAAAGTGTGGAGTACACTAGTTCGACCACTGTGTAAAGTAAAATGGCCAATCAATTATAGCAACTTACATCCAATTAATGTTCTATTGCTACTGTTGAAGATACTTGAACAAGCTATTGATAATCAATTTAAATAACTCTTTTTTTAAAATGTTAAGTTAAATTATTGAAGAATACATTAACGTTCTGTATGCAAACAAAAATCTCCACAATAAAATGAGATGTATGTTTACTGCACTGTAGTGTATAATAGGACTAACCGTTATTGTATGTACACTTTGTTTTAAAAATAATGTGTCTGTCTGTTGTGAAAAACTTTATCACATTAGCATGGTAGTGCAAATACATGCCCGAATTTTGCGCAACATATTTCTTGAAACAGATTGTACATACATAGCTAACGCACATAGGACATTATTATCGGACACCTTGAAATTGATAGTGCACAGAAAAAGGTTTTATTGATGTAACTATATTGTAGTATAACACTCAACAATTTTTGGAGCAAAAATTCAATTTTTTTTACAATTACGTGTCAGTATTTTAAGTGCAAGGAATGTGTAATTAACATTTGTAACATTATGTCAATGCATGTTTCATGTGACGCTTCTATTTTTGTCGTAGAGTTGATGGAATTTATCTCAACAATTATGCGACGACATGAAAGGGAGGATCTGTTATTGTTTGGATCGTTGCAATTAGTGCGAATTATCGTTGTAGTACCAACGCGACGCATGAAATAATAGAGTCAATTTTATAACTTTTGTTTGGTATCGATGCTTTCTGCTTTTATGCAACGTGCCGATAAAGCCCGGCGTATTAGCTTTACATACAGTAGAACACAAATACAGTATGTATCTAAATACATACGTAGTAGCCAGCGTAGAAATGAATATTTCCGTTGTCAAACGAACTATATAGTTTATAGCGGATGGCACTATATTCACGTAAACATTATTATATTAAGGTATATTATGTACTTTTACTTCAAATATAAATTACTATTGACATTTTTAAAGGAATAATTATTTTCTGAATTGGTTAGTCAAAATGTGTGGTTCGCGTAGTTTCTGAATTGAACTAGATGCACAATGAGGTAAAGAGAGAGAGAGAAATAGATAGCGAGGGAGACAGGTAAAGGTCGGAGAAACAGAGATAAAACACATACATTTACAATAATATGTGTAGTAACAACAAGAACTGGCTTACTTGTCTTTCAAATGTTGTTGTTTATTAGGTACATCTTCATACTTCCATATCTTCGAAAAAAAAGGCAATTAAAAATAACCAATGCTAACCTGTGCTTAATCCACACGAAGTAGCTGCAGTACCGCAAAAGGTATCTCTGGTACCCATATTGGAAGAGTCAAAAGTTGGCTTCCCTAGTGAAGTTAAAATCTAGGTATTTTCCTTGATCGTCGCATTTTTTGAGTAAACTTGGGAGCTAAAGCCTAAGTTTATTCTCTACGTGTTCTTGGCTGTGGTCAGATTCATAATCATACTTATGTCTTACCAATCTTTGGTGACCAAAAACTAAATAAAAGCAAGGTTAATTCTTGCTGTAAAATGAAACGCAGTCTTCAAATTAGCAGACTTAGTAGACCATCTTAAAATTCTACGAGAACTATAAAACTTAGCTAAACTAAACGACCAAATGACACCAAAGTTCTACATCGACAAACAGTTCGAATTGGTAATCCAAAATTGCCAAATGTGCGACACAGGCACACAACAACATATGTATAAAGGCTAGCGCCGCCTGTGACTTTCTGTCTATTTTTGATTTCCTCAAAGTTCTGGTTCAAAGAAATGCAGTTAGAGTGATGTGAGTATTACAATATTTGGGATGCGAGGGTGACGAGGCTGCCGATGGCTTTGCAAAGAATTGCGCGAAGAACCGATTTATTGAAGTGGAGTCATTTTGCAGTCTAGCTAAAAGCCACATCAGCGTTACACAAAATATAATGGAAAAACGGCTGTCTAATGTTACTATAAACAAAAGTTGAGAATCTATTGACAGGCAGAGATTACCTTGCTTGGTTAAGAATTGCAAAAGGCACTTGGTGGACAAAATACCGCCATAATTTCCAGAAATCTATACAGGCTGTCCGCGAAATACAAAGCATACTTTTAAGATATGATAGCTACAACGATTTACAACCAAAAACATACAATACACCTTGGGTCTATCTGTAAGCGTAAACGAGAAAAAAAATTATTTCTCATGTCACAAACTTCGATGCATACTGTACACCGGCAGCTGATCAGTGCAAGATTTACCCGACGATTACAGGCGTGTGTTGCAACACATCCAGCCTTTCCTGTAATACATTTTCTCCTGTCTCTCAAAAAGTCCTTTTTTGGACCACCAATTTATCACAAATAAAAGAAAAGAACTCAATTTTGTAGTAGCCTTTACGAAAGAGCTTAAAGCGCCATAACATAATTGCAATAATTGCATTATTTTCGTTCAATGCGACTTTCCCTCAACTTAAATTTTCATTTACCGATCGGAGGCTGCTATTAAATACGCCCTTTTCACTCTAACTTCAACATAACATCGATTTTATTGTCATAACATTATTAAAAAAAACGCAAAGGTACCTTTATTTTAAAATGTATGGCCATTGACTTCGTACGATACAAGTTCAAGGTCGTATAAACAGATGATGCTTGCTGCTGTATATATTTTTTTACAAAAGTTGGGAATTTGATATCCTATAAAAGTGCTTATATGTATTTCTTTACTAGAAAACCTAGATAGAGGTCTCTGTATGCAATGCTTTTGATTGTGGTTGTTTCGGAAATTTAAGATTAAAATATATTTTTAATTGAGTATCCACATACTATTTAGTGCCTTAGTTCTATATTTCGTTTAGTATCAGATTATGCAGGTTATCCTTTTTTACCACTGCAATTACGTTTCTGGAATAGAGAGATTGATAAGATATAGCTCTATACTTATTATTCCTCTATTAGCTTTATTTATCTTACTCACTTTTACGGTATCTTGGCAATAGGCAAAAATTACTAGATAGGAGACAAATATAGGTATGTAATGTATTCATTGGCAGAACGAGAAAAAAGATCAAAGTTTGATGTGTTTGGGCACACTAGACAGATACTAATACGAAGAGAGCTAACGGCACTTTTAGTAGTTATCGGGAAAAGTAGAATCTACTGCTGAAATAGATTATATAGGAAATTATACCCTGTTTTTTAATAAGCGCACCTAATCGAAAATATCCCGCCAAAATATAGTCTTACGATAGGTTTGCCACTGGTCATGTTTACATTCCCCTAATTTGATATTTTAAAGACGTCATATTGTAGACATAGTTGATTGAGTAAATATTTCGTTAAATATTTTTCTATATTTTTTGTGATTCTACTGTGTTTAAACAAGAAAATAATTTTTTAACTCTTTGCTTGTTAAAATGGATCCACAGCCTAGTACAAGTGGATTATTAATATTGCCTCCAAGAAAACGTGCTACTTTGGGGCGTGAATATTTGTCTGTACAGGAATCGCAATTTATACTGAACATGTACTAGAAAATTATTGGTAGTAATCAGACAATATAGAAAACACAAATAACATTGCAAATTTCAAACAGTTTAGGTAACATACATCAATAGTCATAAATATGTATATTTATATTTAACAATAATAATAGGTGTTTCGAAGACCAGTATTCACCGTATTATTGGTCAATGCAAAGCTAAAGGACTATTTTCACCACCATTAAAACGACTTGGAAGAAAGGCGCTGCTACCTACATTTTACGAGAACTTCCTATATTAAACAAAATCTTAAAGAAAATAAGGGAAAAATATACCTCCAATGAGTTGTTCAACCTTATATAAATTAATAAAGATGCTTAAGTGTAAGTAAGTTTAAGGACTAATTATTTAAGTGTTTTATATAATACAGAATATGTATTTATAGATATTTAAACTGAAATCGCAAAAGTTTGCTGCTCGAACGTGATGACATTGTTTTGTGGAGACAAAGATATTTATATTATTGAACAATGACTAATCTATTATTTAGTGGAAACATGGCGGAATGAAGGGCACAGAAGAGCAAAAGTGTGGGTAGATGTAAATGTTTCAATATGCAGACACATTTCTAGCTGGTGTAACACTGGTTTCAAAAATCCGACTGGTAAAGGAAGACGCTTAATTATTTTACCTATTGGTTCTAAAGGCGGTTTTGTTGACGCTGGCTTACTACTATTTGAAGGAAGAAATACAGTCAATTACCACGATGAAGTGGATGCAAATGTTTCTAAGCAGCGGTTCCATAATATTTTAGAGAAATTACCTGACAATAGTGTTATTGTAATGGATAATGCATCTTACCATAGCAGAAAAAGGAAAAATATACCAACAACTTTAACACAAAAAGCGGAAATGCAAGAATGGTTAATTCAAAAATAAATACCGTTTAATCCCTCCAAGGTGCAATTAGAGTTATTGGAAATAATAAATCATCAGAAGGACCATTTACAATGTATACGCAGTGGACGAAATGGCAAAACAGAGTAATAAAATTCTACTTAGATTACTACCTTACCATTATGAATTGAATCCTATTGAATTAATTTCGGCACAAATAAAAAATTCAGTAGCTGCAAAAAATAAAAGCTTAAGATTAGCCGAAGTGAAAGAACTTTTGTTAACTGCAATTACAAATGTAACATCAGAAACGTGGACAAAAGGTGTAGAACATGTAGTTGAAGAAGTAGGCAAACTGTGCAAATTAGATAGCTTAATAGATAATAATAATAATAATAATAGGTTTATTTTCTGTGGACTTTACAAAGTATAGAAACAGTCAAAGGAAATACATTATAATACTTATGATACAAATAAATTAATCAAAAGCATAGTTCAAAAATTCCTCTAGGGAATAGACACATTGACTAAAGAGAAAATGCAATCTCTGATTAAAGCGTGCATGATCCAACTCCCTAAAACACAAAGGTAGCTTATTGTAAATTTTAACTCCAAGCACATCAGGTGAATGCCTAAACAAACTTAACCTTCCTGATGGAGTAATTAAATTATCTCTTTTTCTGGTACTATAGCTATGCATACTGCCATTTGTTGGACAATTATGTTTGTTTTTGTGCACGAACACCGCCAGATCATAAATGAACATAGATGGAAAGGACAAAATATTGTATTTAATAAAAGCAGGTTTGCAGGAATCTGTAGGTTTCAAACCCAACAACGCACGAATAATTTTTCTCTGACACACGAAAATATTTGCTGACATGGGGGATATTTCCCAGAACCTAATACCATATCGTAATCTACTCCCAACATAAGCATGATCTAGGGAAAGTAGCTGCCGGCAGTCTAACACAGAGCGCAAGCTACGAAACAAATAACATAAAGAACCTAGTTTGGACATCAGGTTTTCACAATGGACCTTCCAATTTAAACATTTGTCAAACCAAACGCCCAGGAATTTGACATTGTTGCTCCTAGTCAACTCCCCGTTATTCAAATAAATATTTAAGTAAAAATCCAAGATAGGATGAAATTGATAAGGATGAAATCTCAGGTATGAACTTTTAGCATCATTCACCACCAGCCCATTCGTCGTAAACCACTCCTTGACATCCCCCAACACACTATTAGCCTTATCAAGTAGGCTCTGATGACTAAAATCGCCGGTTAGCAAAACAACATCATCCGCATAAAGAGATATAAAAGAATTATGAACATTTTGAGGGAGATCATTTATATAAAGTAAAAAGAGCACAGGACCCATAATTGAGCCCTGGGGAACACCTATGTTACTGATTAGTTTCGGAGATGCGACGTTAGCAACAGTACCACCATTACTGTAAACACGCATATTAAATTGCTCTCTATTCTCAAGAAACGACTTAATCCAACCCAACGCAACACCTCTAATTCCATAGTTCTCAAGTTTTTCAAATAGGATATGATGATTCACGCAATCAAAAGCTTTGCTCAGATCTAAAAAGAAAGCCGCGGGATAGATACCGTTTTCGATTGCAGTTACAATGTTCTTGTAAAAGTTAGTTAAAGCAGTCATAGTTGAATGCTGTTTTCTAAAACCATGTTGGTTCTCTGACAAAATATTATTTTTATTTAAAAAGTCCTCAAGCTTGGTAAGATAACAGTATTCAAATATTTTGGAAAAAGAAGACGTTAACGCTATGAGTCGATAATTTTCCGGTCTAGATTTATCTCCTTTCTTGTAAATGGGAAGGATTTTTGTTATTTTTAATGAGTTGGGGAACAAACCCCGTTCGAATGACATATTGACTAAGGGGGTGAGAACAGGAACAACAGAAACACAAACTGCTTTAATAAGATTCGATGGGATGTCATCATGGCCCGCAGAATAGGAATTTTTCAAGTTCGTAGAGATTATACAAGCCAACTCAGAGAATGAAATAGGTCCCAGGAAAAGGGAACCATTGACCTTCTTACGATTTGTAGACTGACTATTGTTATTGAATTGAAGTTGGTTTATTAAGTTTAATAGAGCATTTATAAAGTGCTCATTAAGACATGTAGCTACAGATGTGGGCTCAGACAGAGTTTCAGTGTTAGCAATTATCTTAATATTTTCCTCCTCCTTCTGAGAGTTAGATAATTCACTAACAATATGCCATGCAGTTTTAGCAGAGTTATTTGAGTTGATAATTCGATTTTGATAGTACATCTGTTTAGTGTTATTTATCAAAAGCTGATGTCCAGTTCTGGCTTTTTTATAAGCATCATTAAGTTCAGGATGTTGCTTTTTCAGATGAAAAAGTGATTTTAAGTTGTTTGATGATATTATTATATCATTATTTACCCAGCCCTTACCTGGATTACCAGTCATAATTCTTCTCAATGGAAAATGGCAGTTAAAGTAAAAAAGAAAAATATTGTAAAATATCTGAAAACATTGTTCAAAATTGTGACAGCTATATATCTCATCCCAAGATTCGCTCAACAAATCATTAGAGAAATTAGCAATGTCATTTGAATTATATATTCTTTTATAAGTTACTTTACCACCAGGGGCAGTGAATTTATAAGGCAAACCAACGAGTACAGTTCTGTGATCTGAAAAATGGGTATCAATAACCTGGACTTCAGCATTTCGGGTATTTCGACTGGCATAAAAGTGGTCTAAGATAAACTCTCCCCGCGTAGGAAAATCAACTAAGTTACATAAATCATAGCTGTTTAAGATATTCATTAAGACGGAATAGTGATTGAAATCTCGATAAGGATCGAGATTAAAATCACCAAGCAAGATTATAGGTGTTTTGACTTTAAAGAAATTTTCTAATACGTTTGAAAGGCTGTCATAAAAAATAGACAAATCATTAACAGAACTATTGGGTGGCCTATAACACAAGAGTATAAAAATTGTATCATTCGGCAGATTCAGGTAAATGCCACAAAATTCAGAAATACCCTCAACGGAATAAATGTCCAAGTCAACCTGGGTTACCGGTAGTCCCTTTCTGGACCATATGGCCACTCCTCCCCCTTTACGACTAGGACGGCAGTAGCAAGCACTCACAATAAAATTCCGAAAAAATGTGTGTTTTAAGGGTTCATGAGATAACCAAGTCTCAGTGAGACAAAGAAAATCAAGATTGTAACTATTTAAAAAATCTATCGAGATTGCATCTGATTTCTCAACTGATAGATATTGCCAATTATGTAACAGATAATGAATTTTTTTAAAACTATTAAAAGTCGACGTTGAGACACCAAATTGCCGAGTTTCATTCGTTAGTTGGGACTGTAGGCTTCCGACGTGGTTGAAAAAACCTGGCCATGTAAGCCCCTGACGGATCCAACGCGTTTTCAAGATTAGACTCATCAATAATTATTTTAAAAGATTTATATACCTCAGGATGGGATGAAACAAGATCTTCGACTTCAGTTTCTGGAAAGAATTGCACCAAATACCTTTTCAGGTCACTTCGGTTAGTGTCAGGGCCTAATCTAGAGACAAACAGGAATGACTTCCTAGGAACAGCCTTAACCGCAGTTGTAGAACAACTTCCAGTAAGCGATCAATCATTTGTCTTCTTCTTGTTTACCACACTAATCCATTTATCACTTGTTGATGACTCTGTATCTTGTTTTATTTCTTTAATATTTCTTAAATTCTGTGTTATAATATTTGAAGTAGTTTTTATATTAGTCTCCAAAACTGATTTTTCTTTTGCAGTGGATGGAATTTTTTGGCTCGATCTTTTTTGTTCTGACGGACGAGAAATTGCCTTATCAGCATACGATATCTTAGATTTAGTAGTACGACTTTCACTTTCAGTATTATTGTGAATTAATGACTTACTCTGAGCATATTCCTTACTAGTAAGTAGCTGAGTTAATTCGACATTAGATTGTCTCAGCATCGTAACTTCATTTATAAGGTCCGCTACTTGTTCTTGGAGATTTCTCATTTCGTTGTTAACTATATTGCGAATTATATCGCCAAACTCCGCACTTTTAATAAAAGTAACAACACTATTGGATTCATCATTTTTATCCGAATTGGCACGAGTGCCCGGCGGCATTATTACGTTAAATAACAAACAATTTCAAAAAATAATATCATAAGATGTAGCAGAGACACGTGTGTACCAACTCGACACTTAACCTCGACTGCTGTGGTGGACCCATTAATTATCAGTTCTGCGGTTCTGTTGAACTGTAGAATTATATACATATTTGAAATATAATATTCTTGAAAAATTAAGTTGCACCAGTTTTTTCGATATGTATGTATGTTTGGTGAACTAGCTAGTGCTTCTTTCTATTGTAATTTATAATAGTACGTAACATCAATTTTAAATTTCTGAAATACAAATTTGATTTTAATATATTTGATGTACTACAAACATAATGCAAATTATAAAATACATATTAAAATTACTGTGCACTAATTTTTTTAAATGTGTAAAATAAAAAAATATCCAACTGTTAATAACAAGTAGGTACTTTGATTCTAATTCATCATTTAAATTTACCGTCAAAATAGCTGTCAGTTTAATTTGCCTAATGTGAAGCGGATTTTATGATTTGGCCCACTTAATAAGAAACAGGGTATACTATATGCGTTTTTTCGAAAAAATCTGCAATTCTCTATACTTTAGATGTTACTCTAGATACATATTCCTTCGAACAATGGTACTGCAATAAAATTTTAATTTATTTTAGAAAAATTGATAATTTTCTAATAATTAATTATAAATAAAGAAAGCTTAAAAAACATTCACCTAATAACAATACTAAGAAAGAAAAACTATAATTCTAACTGAAATAAAAATAAATCATTGAATATCACAAAACATTTCTGTGGTTTTACCGCTATTGTGCGGTAAAAGAAAGAGTATTGTGTGCGGATTGTTTATATATGTTGGTTTATCAACAGTTTATTTGGGTTGCTGGCGACAACATTCCCTGCATTATTCTGTCCTCTACAAGTTATATGGTCAATATAAACTTTGCACAGGATTGTTTTACTTACAAGTTGACAGCTATGTATCCAAGCTATCCGTGGAAAAGCAGTTTAATTGGACCGTTTGTTTCTGCGAGTATCGCTGCCGTTTCTCTAACCACTTTTAACATGGCAAGCACGTAATTTTCGATATTGATTCATCACCGTAATAATGCAGTTCACGTAGATGAATTTGCATACAAAACCAGCCATTTTTCTCGTATTGAGCACTTTACGAATGTTTTACTGAGGTTTGGATTCTAGATATCAGTTTACATATATGTACATACATACATATATACATACATACATATATACATACATACATATATACATACATACATACGTGGAAAATGTAGTCGATATTCTTACGTTTCTATTAAACTAATTGATTTGTTCGTTTCAGGAAATAATGTAGTTAATTATAATTAAGTTACAAATGACTGCATGTTTTTCTATTTAGGTACTGGAGAAACTGGAAGTTAGAATTTTTCTTACGAGACTTCTTCCTTTACTTTTATGTACGTTTTATCGACTAATCACACATTACATTAAAATATAATTTATGGCGCAAATATATGTACATATACATACATACATATGCCTACATATATGTATATATTATGTAGTATATGTATAGTAAAGTGTAGATGGGATTTTCATGTTATTAATACGAAAGTGGGACATGCAACGTGGCACGCCATGTATTTTATTCGCAACTTTTATAAAACCTGTGCGTGTATGTGTATTTGCAGCATACACATGCACACAGAACTTCGCCTCATATGTATTATTTTCTTAGAATTTATTGTAATTTATGTTATATAACAAAATAAAAGACTATTATTATTATTATTATCATTATTATTATTATTATTATTATTATTATTATTATTATTATTATTAT
>SMLS01056224.1:0-18129 GCA_004785975.1 Popillia japonica
TGTGGAGATTAGTATTAGTGATACGTTAGAGACATTTATTCTATATTTAAGCAAATCTAAGCAATTCTGAAGATATACGTCTAAACGTTTTTATACAATATCTACTAAATATGTTGGATGTGGAGTGTTGATTTATCTTGTAATTATTGCGCAACTAGCATATGACGACCTTCATCAGGAAACTTACAAGTGTTAAAAGTAAATACGATGCTATCTCATCTCAGTGTTAAATGTTGTGTTGTGCATGCCATGGAGAATTCTAGCCTACGTCTACTTCTGTTCTGTAGCCTTTTGATAACTGCTTATATAGGTAAGTGTTCTTTTTAAGCTGCAGTACATGCCGTTGGATTTATCCCCTGTAGTTTTTGATACTATATCAATTACGATCTAACTCTCTATATTGACAAACACCTAGCCGAAATATCCACTTACCACATACAGTTGCTGAGTGGTTACTTTCTCCATCGCGTAATAAGTATTCAGTAGACTTGCGAATGAAATAACCGACATTTACAATTTGCAACAACGGTATTTCTAAACGCGTTAGTAACAATCAAGTTTCCTTAAGTTAATACACTTGTACAGTAGTACAGTAGTTCAGTTTCTAATAGACACAATAAAATTCGCAGTAAATGCGTTGTGAACTTTAATCCAGTAATTGGGCATACTGACGAGAAGTAGAAAACCGTGGATAGGCGACCAAAGTAACATCCATAACTCCGAAAGTTAATGATATAGGGGCAAATTCATAAACGCATCTTAAGTAACACTCACACTCATCTAACACTCAAGGCGTCCTTTTCTTACTATTCGGAATTCATAGACAGTTAGGTACTCATAGGTGTCTCATATTGAAGTAATGAATGAGTGGCAAGTGAGCAACGTTTAAGGGATCGTTAGAACACCCTAATTCAGTACTCGTAAAAATTTTTGAAATAGTATCGGCATAAATTTTATTAATAATATTGTAAAATAATCATTAATTAACTTTTAAATTTTATAATGGAAGATTTTTGGGAATATGTTGAATATATTGAAGATGATTTCGCCTATTTACCCGTACCGAGGTATAATAAATGATAACCATGCTTACATGTAGGTACTCTACAGTTCCTTACTTATTACAGGAACATAATAAGAGATATGCAAAATCCATTAGAGAAATATAATGATAATGATGATGAATTGCATTAAAGATAGAATTCCTTACTCAATTACCACCATGCCTTTTTCTTCTCTGCAACGCTAATGCTATCAGTTTTTTTGATTGAATAATATTTTTATATTTAATAACCACCTCCTTTAGAAATATTTTTTCATCTCCCGTAAAGAAAATTCTTTTGATATCCATTATAGATAATGTATAACCAATGTATGACACTATACTGACGTAGAAAAATGCGAAAGAACATTTACAGCGTCTTGTAAGTGCTATTTTTTGATTTTTAGAAACCATAAAATATTTCGGTAACGTCATAAAAACGATGACGTATGAATAGACGCTTCCTCATGTATCCCTTACGTTAGCAACTCATTTGACAATCTTCATGAATTCGAAAAGAGAGTGTTGATTGAGGATTACTTGAGTGAGTGTAATATGAGTGTCAAATGAGTTAAGGTTGAGTGGTGCATGAGGGAGGACTATGAATTTGGACCATAGCGTATTTCCGTAAAATTCTATTTGTGCCTACTCTTTCTTAATGTCGTATGAGGATAGTGTTGAATTTCTATCTATTCCACAAAATGATAAGCGAGATGACACTTGTCAAATTGTTGATATTTGTAAATTGAGAATGAAAGATAAAAAGTGTAATGTAAAAACCAAAAAACTTATTATTAGTATTATACAGCCATTGTGAAGATGAAATTTGAGTGCTGAACATCATAAATTGCAAAAGGTGTCGTGCAATTTAAAGATATTTTATTTTCTTGAAAGTATTTGGGAAACAGGTTTTGAACTATGTATGTATATGGGTGATTTATTGCAATACTATCCTGAACGAATCTAAGCGAACCGAACTAGTTAGTTAGTCACGTGTGTAAATATGTTCGAAAAGATTCTTTAATAGAGACGGATATTGAAGACACTGTGAGCAATTAATACCAAGAAAGAGATACATATAACTGAGTCTTCTAAATGACTTCTGCTTACTTTTATTAGGTTATTATGGATATTAGTATGAATCAACCGACTTAGTTTAGGATACTTTGATGGAAAACCAAGGTTCTAGATGTTCACAGTTTGGTTAGTGGCGGCTCTTGAAAGCATTTAAAAAGCTGTTGAGACAATTATAAACATTTTTAAAGTAGTTGCAAACCTCTTCTCTCCCGCATGCACCTGTAGCTTACGCCCGAGGAAAGGCAGTGAGCATCAAATTAGTGTACGTAGGTCAGAATGCTATTAGGTAATACAAATTATATGTATTCGCGTTGAACAGTCGTCTACACCGAAATTGATCAAAATTTAATTAGCTCAAATATGGATATTCCAGGTCATAAGAATAAGAGTAAAGTCTACTGCTGTGCATTTAGTTGTCAGAGCAAAGCTTCTCGTGATGCAAAAGTCAAGTTTTTTCGTTTACCACAACCAAATAAAAATTCTGTTGACAGAATGCTTAGAAATTGCGCTGAAGCCAGCTCTACACGAGCAACTCATCCTCATTATTCGACCGTCCTTAATTATTTCACCACTTACTTTTTGTGGTTTATCTTTGATGTGCGACGGTTGTATACAATATGCCAAGACGCTCACGGTATTCAGTGTTAGGCACTCGCCCGCATTTTATGTAGCCAGCATTAAGAAGATTTTCACCTCCAACAAAGCTTTTACTGCTTGGTTTTCTGCAAACGAATTTGAAAATAACTTGTAATGAAAGTCTCATTATGTTATAAATAATAAAACTCAACTTCCTATCTGTCAAATCACTTTATATTTCTTATGGTGACAAATGTTGTCTATGCAGAGCAAACTACGTACGCTAGTTTAGATTCTCTCCGCTAGGTTAAGCTCCGCCCCTGCTTCACTTCCTAATACCAAATAATATCGTAATATATAATACACTATGGGCACAAAAAATTAATGATACATATGTCAATTAAGGCATAGTGAGGCAAGAACTTATTTCTTAAAAATGATGATGATGTGTATGCATCGCGTATTGCATATTATGAAGTTATGAATGGCAATGGTTGTCCTTGGATCTGAGTTGCCGGGATTTAATTGGAAGTAGAGTCGCACATTTCTGAAGAAATGATTGAACATGAATGGAATAAATTACATATCAATTGTCGTGGACAATTTCTACTCCAATCATCTGATGATTGCCACTAAAGCCAGTGGCAGTAGAGTCATATGGTATTAATTTAGTACAATATTTACCGTGTTGCAATCCGTTTACGACACACTCTATAATAGCAACTTTTTTGTATATATTAAGTAGAATTACATACCTAATCTACATAGTTATATGTATGTATACATAAATATGTACACTTTCCGTCAGAATTAATGTCGGCGTCGATAGCGCAGTGTTTATCAAAATTACTCACCATCAGGCCAAGCAAGCCCCCGCATCGGTTTCTGTTGGTATGTGATTTATTGGGGTATTAGTATTTAAAACACCGGGGGCAATTGTGTGGATCAGGTAGAAGAATTGAAATTATTTCTTGAAAATGTATCTATCGAAATTTAAATATGCTTTAAATAACTTTCTCACAGGAAGGTGATTGACAATGCCATATTTATGTTTGACAGTAGATAATTAAGTATTTGTATAGATGAGAAATAAGGCTGTATTAATAACTTTGGTTGCATAGCAAACTATTTGAAAAAATGAAGTTGATATGCGTATGAAGTTTAATATTGCCATTAAATTTTGTGTAATTAAATTGATTATACTTATTTTAAAAATGTAGAGAAAACAAAACAAGAATAATTTATAAAATCACTATGGCTTCATTATGGTTTTATAAATACTAGTAAATTTTGATTAAAATTCGAAATAATGTTGTATCACTACCAGTAGAATTGCTGTTTGTATAATAATAAAAACAATATAAGTATTGTTATGTAAAGTTAGCAAGTCATTATATAAACAAGAGTCCAAATTTATGCAGAGGCAAAATCGAACAAGATAAAAAGCACTTTGTGGGAGAATAAAAAATTAACTAGGAATATCAGCTCAAGCTTTCGAGGATAGAAGTTTACCATGGAACTCAATGTTTTGATTCTATTGAATAGGTTATTTAATTTTTAAACTATCTCCAATTAAAGAAAAAAAGTAAAAATTAATTATTGGGATAGTTTATTAATAACATTAATGTTTAGATGGCGATTTTAAAAACGTTTACCAATAACTATTTACCATTGTAATAAAATAGTTGTTGGTAAAAAGATAATAACAATATTAGGTTTCATTAGATTATTTATTTAAAGGGACATGCTTACTTGGAGACAACTGCGTTCTTTATATGTCTCGCGAAAGCCTTGTCCATGGGTATGTTATTTGAGATCTTCTGGAGTCTTTCGGCGATATCGTTTGGGTCTATGGTAATTGTTGATTGAGGAGGAGGTGCAGGACACTCCATGTTCTTCTGTTAGAATGCGTAAAATTTAAAGCTGCCGTGGTCTCTCTCCATCTCTCCGCTCGGGCCGCATCCAGTACGATAATTATTTCGTCAGCCAGGTTCGCCCCGCCAGTCTGTTTCTATTGTTCATATAATCAAACCTCCGTGATCGTCAAAAAGAAACCCCCTGGTGGAATCCCTTTTCTGTGCAGGAAATAGACCAAGCACTAGGAAAAATAAAACTCCGTGGGGCCCCAGTAGTGGACAATGTCTTCCCTGAGTTTCTGAGGAATCTTGGCCAGACTGCAAGAACTTGGCTAGCCTGTTTCTACAGCAATATTCTGGAGGATGGCAACACCCCAAATCTTCAAAAAGTCAAAAATCTTGGCCATTCTTAAACCAGGTAAACCGGCGGACACAGCTTCTAGCTACCGGCCAATTGCGCTGCTGAGTATATCCTATAAACTCCTCGAACGCCTAATATATAATAGAATATATCCAACCGTAGACAAGGCAATTATCCCCGAGCAGGCTGGTTATAGGGACGGACGCAGTTGCTGCGGCCAGGTTCTGGCGCTCACGACGTTCATAGCGACAGGTTTTCAGGTTTTTTTCGCTTTTGTGGATCTATCCTGTGCTTATGATACAGTGTGGAGGAAGGGAATGATCTTCATACTCCATCAAATGATACTGTGTGCAAAACTGGTATCTCTTATACAAAATATGTCGAGCAATAGGAGAATATACGTCGAACTAAGTGGTATCAAAAGTAAGGAGCGCACCATTAAAAACGCGCCTCTCTTGTTCAATATATACACCAAAGATATGCCAGAGACTGTATCAAGCAAGCTTATATACGCCGATAATCTTGCACGGGTAACTAAAAGTGGCGACTTCAACCAAACCCGTCTAAATCGGAAGTCTGCGCGTTTCATCTATCTAATCGACTAGCCAGGGAGAACCTAAATGTCACCTTCAATGAAAGCCTGCTGAGACATAATCCTAACCCGACATATCTAGGAGTCACCCTCGACAAATCCCTTACTTTTGAAAGGCACCTAACCAAGGCGGCCCAAAAAATTAAAACCAACCTCATACATAAACTGGCTAGCACTTCCTGCGGAGCCGGTGCGAACACCCTACGCTCGGCTGCACTCGCTCTTGTTTATTCTACCGCAAAGTATTGCAGTCCAGTCTGGTACCAAAGCAGTCACGTTCGGAAAATAGATGTCCAGCTAAACGACACGATGCGTACTATCACTGGTACCCCCAAATCGACACCTACTGTATGGCTACCTCTCCTGTCGAATATCTACCCCCTGAATTATGGAGATTGGTCTCTGCGAGGCGAGAGTGGAACAAGGCCAACGGAAGGACTCAACGAATACCGATCCAGCATGACTTGAACAACATCCCACTATGGACGAAAATATAAGGGCTCCACTGTATGTTCCCCTTAGGTGGGAAGAAACTATTGACACCAACCAACATATAATCAATGTGGGTCCTACTGCCGAGCAATGTTTGTGCCAACCATCTTTGGGTTTTGACCTACCTAAGGCAACAGTGGTGGCGCCTAAATCGCTTCCGCACTGACCATGGAAGATGCAAAGATATGCAGCACAAATGGAACGCCCTGATCTCCCCTGAGTGTGAATGTTGTGCACCTCGACAAACAATGGCCCATATGCTCAATGATTGTCCGTTGACATCTCAACAAGCTAACATCGGCGGCCTGTGCATGGCTACAGCAACCTAGACTGAATGTATAATTATTTCTAACTTATATTGTGTATTTTTTCTCTTATAACAATTATTGTAAGCCTCTTATACGAAATATATATATATATACTTGGAGACAACAATAAAATGAAAGTTAAAGAAACACAAAAATTACTTATTAATTTATAAAATATTTGAAAAAATTAATGTAATCGAATAATAATAATGAATAATAATCCATATACATATCTGCATGGTAGTGTCTAGTTGTAAGTGTAATAAATTTCGTAACCTTAATAGTCTTTCTAATTTAGTGTGTAGCTGCAGTTTTCTAACAAATGTCCGTGTTTATTATTAATTGTTCTTTATGTATAATAATAAGCAATAAAAACGATGCTTTCCACCGATGCATTAAAATTTTGTGTATTAACAGTATTTTAAATTGGCATCTCCCAATAAAAGTAGGTAACCTATGTATGATAACCTTTTATATATTTATATCGGTATATGTATACATTTTCAACACATAATTTCAATTCTCGTATCTGATCCAGACAATTGTCCGATGTTTTAAATACTAATACCCCAATAAATCTCCTACCTGCAGAAACCGATGCCGACCGAATACGTACTTGGTCAAACGGTGAGCAGTTTTGATAATTCTGACGGAAGATGTCTCACTAGAGCGAATAAGCAAGTGTGATGTTTTTGTACTGTTGTATAAATACTATAAACAGATTTAAAGTGAATGTTATATTGGATATCGTTACCTTTACCGTGCGCAGGATGTAGCAATTGAAAAACCCACGCTGCAGTTTTAACAAACTGGCGGCTGCGGCAACTGAAAAAACTAACGATAAAAGCCGGACAAATATCTGGTGATTTAGTGTTTCCAATTATTAATAACTACAATTGTGACGGTTCACAAGCGATGTTAGCCTTTCCAATATTACTCTAATCGACCATCAGTACTATAACTACTCGCAAAACTGCAAAAGCGTTGGAAGGCGCTAACTGAAAAAGAATAATAATAATAATAATATCTTTAGTAGCTTAGTGGATACACAGGTGTATATTAAGCATGTCAAAAATTTTCCAATACCACACAAACACACAATACAATACAATATAAAATCAGTTCGATTGTCAAACAAGGCAACGAATTCGTCCATGGAATAAATACAGTTTTGGTGTAATATACTTTTAAGCCTAGCTGAGTATTTTTTTTATTCTTACTTGATGTTAAAGCTTCAGACAGCAGATTATATTGTCGGACTCCCACGGCAGATAGTGCTCTTTTTGTTATGAAGAATTTATTAAAGGGATGTCTAAAATTATCCATTCCTCTAGTGTTGTAACTGTGACTTTCATTATTAACTCACCCCTCTTACTAAATATATAGGTCAATATGCCAAGAATATAGACAGCTGGAACAGGACGTATCTTAAATTTACTAAACAAGGGTCGACAAAATTGAGTTGTTTTGATATTACCAATGCACCTTATAATTCGTTTTTGGGCGAGAAAAACTGGTGTGCATGGCCGGAAGATCACCAAAAAGTAATACCATATGACAGTCTGGGGTTAACTTCACTATAATAAAAAGAAAAAACTGAGCTTAAAGGTAGCAGATTACACAATATTCTAATCTGGTAACAAGCTCTGCCCATATCAGTCATATCATTAGTAAAATGCTCCTCCCAGTCTAGAGTTTCATCTAGTTTAATACCGAGAAATTTTAAATTATTCTTTGCTGACAAAGGAACATTGTTTACGGATACGTCAAAATTAAAGTTCAATTTGGATCTCGCCGTATGAAAGAACATGTAATGAGTTTTTTTGGTGCAAATTGTTACTGGAAAACCACTGATTCAAGCAATAAAATGTTTGCTCTGTTCTGTACATCCATAGGATCGGTCCCTGTAACAACCGCAGAGGTATCATCTGCATACATATTTAAGGAATAACTAATGAAATCGACGATGTCGTTTATGAAGATCAAAAATAAGACAGAAACCAAAATCGAGCTCTGTGGTACTCCGAGGGTTACAGGTAGATATAATGAAGATAACTTCCGTATGACGTTCTTAGATGATTTAACTGAGATTCTGACAAATTGCTGCCTGTTAGTAAGAAACGAAATAAACCACTCCGCAACCACGCCGCGAATTCCGCAAAGCTCCAGCTTCTCCGTCAAAATGGAATGATCGACACAGTCAAAAGGGCGTGAAAGGTCTCAGAATACTCTCATTGTGCACCCACCACGATCAAGCGATAGCACAATATCATTGATGAAGGAGTGCACCGCTGACATAGTAGAGTGCCCCACGCTAAAACCATGTTGTCTGTTGACAATATAATTATTATATTCCAAGAATACCTTGGAGAAACCAGAACCCACCGAAACCGGTCGGTAGTTCGCCACATTATCCTCTCTATCTCTTTTGTGGATCGGATGAATAACCGATACCTTCAAAACTGCAGGAAAAGCGCCCGTCTCAAATGACAAATTAATTAGTGGCGTTACAGGATTAACTAAATATGGCAGAATCTCTTTAGGAATGTTGCAAGGTACGTCGTCAAAACCTGAACTACGCTTATATTTTATTTTCGAAAAAATAGATAACATTTCCTCCTCGCTAAATGGGAAAGCACACATACTACCACCAACACTGTCGCGTCCTTTATTTTATTCGTTATGTTTACAGATGAATTATTATCAATCTTATTCCCAATATTGAGAGGTTCACTCACGAAGAATTCATTAATAGTATTAGCTACCTCCAAAGGATCATCAACCAGACGGTCACCCACCATGAGCGAGATATCTTTATTTTTATTTGCCTTCTTACCAGTAATATTTGATATGACGGACCATGCCTCACGACTGGGGTTACCAGAGTTCAGAATTTTATTTGAAAAATATAGTGACTTTGTAGACCGTAACAAGGCATTGTGTCGACGCTAAGTTTATAATAGAAGAAATGTAATATGGATATTTATAATTTTCTCTAATTCTCGATCTTATTCATTATTAAATAGATTTACCTGAGATGTAATAAACTGATGTCCACAACTTTTTGTCAGAAGTTCCTTCATACTCACATACACAATTTTCAAAGTCTTACCTACAAGCTTATATGCTGTCCACTATTTATTTAATAATAAGTGTAGAGGCCGGATTATATCAAAAAAAACCGGAAATATTCGCATAAATATGCAGATGTTTTAGCATAAATATGCACTTTCTTACGAAAAATATGCAGATAAAAAAATAGGAGAAAATGGAATACTGTAGAAAAAAATCTATTATGTTTACTACAAGTTTATTTAGAACATTTTAGAACATAATTAACTATGTAAACAATTTACAATTACATATTTCTCAAAATTTTCAATAAAAAAATTGTGAGGCTTGTCTGATAAAATGCATTTATATACTGAAAAGGTTCGTTCTACGTCCACGTTTGCTATAGGAGCATATTTCAAATTAGAAATATCGTCTATTGTCAACTCAATATTTTCTACTGCTACTACAAGATTTTAGCAATATCCTTTATCTTTTTAAACTTCTCACTTTCTTCTTTTGCAATAACAAATTTTTCAAACACGGACGTTTCCACCCTTACTTTAACATCAAAATATAGCTTTTCAAATTTGTTTATTATTCCAATTAGTTGGCTTTAATAAATGCCAACTGTTGAGGTATTTCTTTACTGGAGTATACCTTTTGGGCGCATATTACAGATTGTGTATCGCTATCAAGATCCATAGTAATTGTCTTTATTTCTTGATAATGATTTGCATGAAAAATAGCAGCCTCCAACCACGTTCCCCATCGTGTGATTACTGGTTGAAGAGAAAGCGGACTGCCGGGTAGATGTTGTTTGTAAAACTGAACTCTTAACGAAGCCTTTAAAAACACTTTCTTAACATTACTATTAAAGTATTTACTAAGGAAAAATGGTTTCTGATTTCTTCTACAACACGATCTAGTTGTGTGAATTACATTCGGGTAAAAGATTTTCAAGTTGCAAGCTGCCTTCACCATGTACGGTGCGGCATCCTTAAAAAGCAATACAATTTTCTCGTTGGAATCGATTCCGTATTGTGATGATAAGCATAAAATGTACATACATTACTCATTTCAAAATAAAATTATTTGTCGAAGCGTTGTGTTGGTGATTTTGTTAAACGTCGTTTAAAAACTGTAGATTAATAAGAGGAAATAAACTTAAATTCTATTTACAATCTTGCTGCATGCTACGCAAAATACTTTTTCTCTCATACGCAATGCTGAATAAGGTGCAATCCATCTAAGCACAGTCGCTATTTTCGGCATTTTTACTATTATACACACATGTATCACAACCCACAAGTTTACACTTCGAAATAAGATTGCTTTCGAATATGGGAATAAATTTCTCCAAATAAGCACAAAGAAACACATGTGCTCCTAATTTCCTATGTAATAGATTTCATAGAATGCTATTTTTTTAATTTTCGTAGACAAACGGCATAAAAATGGGTCCGAAAGATGTGCAAATTATATCATAAAAAATATGAAATTTTGATGCAAATTCCTTAACTGATTAAACAAAGATAATGTAGACATGCGTAGACTTTGCCGCATTTGAAATGTCCTGTCCTCTATAACTTCCCTATGTTAGTGGCTTATACATTGCTTACTCTCAGTTTTCGAAAGTAAATTCCCCTAGCATATTTATCTAGGTATATTTGTAAGCCTATGCGGATTATTCTGACTTCACGAAAATTGAATGTGTTAATGCACCCACGTACGCATGTAATCTTTGTAGTTACGGTAATCGTTTGTTATTCTACAAATAACTCATCGTAATTAACTTTGCGGTAATTACACAATGCTAAAAGGTAAAGCCATGGCAGCTTCTACATTTGGTTGATTATATTATGGGTAATAAATAAATGGTTGATATTGTAGTCTACAGTTCGCATGAAATACACCGCCTTTTGGACCTTATTTGGCATAGCATCAATCTACTACCATGCTATTAAGCGTCATAATTTGTTGAGAATTTTCAAATCAGACTGAAACTTTTAGCCATGTGATTAGAATAACCTCTGAATTCTTGTGAAATAAAATGCGATCAGATCGGCTGCCATGTACAGGAAAGGTGTTTTGGGCAAAATAAAGAATGTCATCAGGTAAGAGAAGACTAGCACGCGCTTAGAAAGTATTTACAAATATCTTTCTATTTCTCTCTTTTAAGTCACCTAGCAATTGCAGCAATTTTTCTTCAATATGACAACAATTAGTAAAACAAAATATGGCGCCAACAACCTAAACTTAATGCCACTTTCTATTACACCAACAACATTTTACAGAAGTATCTAAGCAATGTAAAACAGTTGTCACATTAGGGGCAAATTTAAGGAGTTTCTCATTACGTCTGAAATTAAGTAGTTCATAAAATGAGTAGCAATGTAATTAGCAACCGAAATAGTGAGTGTTACACTTCCTGAATTACTTTTAATTTATTTGCGTAGGTATGCACATATGTATACACGTATGTACGCGCACACACACACACCCTTACAAATATTTAAAATTAGTTTACCTACAGTTGACATGTATTTCGTGAGGTATTCCTATTCACAATTTAATGTAGCAAAGTATCGACGGAACTCGCTAAACTTTCCTTTACGTGCTGTCAAACACAATTATCCGCTTACCGTTTTATTGTGTAGAAGCTGCAAAGACATTCAATATAATTCTCATTAACTATAGAAGATTAAAAGCTTCCCAAAGCTTTGTGAAATTATGTTTGATATATTTATGTTGGTATCAAAGCACGGATGAATAGCGTGTGAATAGGTGGTATCCCTATGCAGTAACTTAATTTACATTATTAAACATGCCAAAGTACATATTTGTAGAAGATAAGTTGGTGTAATTGTTCTTAGTATAACAGTTTCCTTCTTATAATATTAATTATAAAACTTCGCTGCATTATGTAACAAGTAGCTATGTATGATGTAGAAGCTAGAACGTTCAATACTTTGGTATACGTACTCCGCGCTTAATTGAAACGCCAAATACTGATGATGTTTTTTATGATCAACATCATTTCGCTCCGCAGTCGACGTCTTTGTTTCAGGTCAAGTGTATTTCTGGAAAATTGTTGATGAAGTTTTACAAAGATTTTCTGTATACTTCTCAATGTCAGCGATCAGCATAAATTGGCAATGAAACAACAACATTAGGCCGAGGTTTCCAGCAGAAATACTTTAATGAATATTTTGAATACATACATTTCTAGAAAATGAATTAATACTTCATTTATGGATAGATACATATTTACTTTGTAAAAAGCTAGTTTTCAAACGTTGAGAGTTAAATGGATTGCAGACAAATTCAAAGAATAACACATTTCTCTTATTTTATACTAAACCATTTGATTCTACAAATCGAGTTAGGAAAAAGATTGCAAAAATTACATACACGGAGATAATATGAGCTTAAATGAAAACGATGAAACACATGGAACTGATGAGATTTCAGTTACCCAAGGAAAGGAAAACGACAAATCGACCCAGTGATAAAAGACTAGTAATAAACAAAATGCATTAAAGCTGTGTAAATTGCATGTACACCAAATTTCTTTCAATTTTTTTCGTTTTTCCACATTTGCGGAAGTTAATAATTGCAAAATCTGTATTGCTATACACAGAATTTTGAAAAATTCAAGTGTCAATTGCAGATGTACCTACCCGATGATGCAGGTATAAATGTGCAATGGGTCATTGCATTATTTAGAGGCTTGTTTACAAGGTCAAGCTCCGCACATAATCAGTGTGTTTGGAATTATTAACTAATTATGGTAAATAATATCGGAGCCTTCCGCGACACGAGTCTCTATTATGAGGATTTCCGGGTGTTGACCGTGTGTGTTGATGTGTCAACCACGCTAGAGCCGTCAGAAGGTTTTTAGCCTCCAGCGTGGTTTACACGTCAAGTTACCGTGACCTTCTGGTAACCCCCAGACACCCCTTGCTTCTGAACTTACATTAGTGGCGAAACGTCGAGTTTGTTATTGTACTTATATCTTGTAAATTTTTTGTACTGTATATATTTTACAAACCACGGCTAACACCAGAAAACTCTCCTAATAGACTAATTATCTTCTTGTTTGGAAGTGGCTCCTTGATCGATATGATAACAAAACTAATATAGCTAAAATGTGCAACAGAACTTGTATTCGAAGAAATTTACTTGAAAAGTTGTACGATAACATTAATACTGTCTTCTGCGGGTATGATTCAACAATTAAATTAAGTTGGTTACATATGCCTTCTGTTAACTCAACTTCATTTGCAATTGGGTTCCGGAAATACAAAACTTGTCTAATATTAACCATTGACATTATATAAACCGAAAGATTGAGTAAACTAATTTAATGTAATGTGATGTAAGTCCAGAGAAGCCTCAAAATTCTATATTGTGGGAAGGACATCTTTGGTTAGGCTTAGCTGATAATTAATGGCCAAATCAATAATATGATAAATGAGTTAAAATGTACCAGAAATCAAAACAATCTAACTTTTACGTTAGATACTGAAAATTGCAGAAATTCTACTGAAAACAAAGAAGGCAAATACATTGAAAATTGGTTTTAGAATACAAACACATACTGATGTACGTCTTCTTCATTCTACATCGCGCCATACGTTAGCATCTGATAGGGATAATTACTGGCTAATAGGCGGTAGAAATTTGAAAGGATTATCCATAAATGTGTGTGTAATATTTCAGAGCTAATCCTAGTAAAATAATGGATAACTTACCTACTCTACCTACCACATACCTACTAGATATTTTATCCGTTTTATATTGCTCATATGTTGGTCAAAGAAAACCCGGTTTCGGTGCTAGAACTATGAAATGCTGTTTGTATAGCTTCGTATGGATTTCAACAAAAACTGTTCATTTAGAACCGATTAACGATTTAGCCACAAGATTTGTTTTCAGACAAGGTTTACTTAATCATGCCATATTTTATGTAAATTTTTATTAAAAAATAATGAATCACTCTCAGAGGCCCCCTTTGTAGAGAATGTAACTTATTGTTAGCATTTCATTCCGACATACAGTTCACATCAGCATATTTTGTGGAAAACTGGCGTTAAGTTTGTTAGATATCAGATAAAAGGAACAGTAGGAAACCCTCTAGTTACCGAAAATCTTTACTACTTCGTATATATGTGTAGACATTACTTATAGTTAAGTAAGTGTGAAAAAATGCAGTATATTAACTTGATAATAATTAATGTCTAAAATCCCTCAACAGCTTTCACTATTTGCAAGGGGTATTGGCTGATAATGAGTTGTTATTACATCTGCATACATACACTATGGAATTTGAGAAGCGACAGAAAACCAAATTCAGGAAGAACACACTCTAGGTCGAACGCAGTAACGTCGGACTATGAAACGAGTGCTTCACATCAGCTGCTCAACTAACAATAAGCTGTTTTGTAAAACTATTTAATGCATTGCGATTGGTTTATCTATACATCATAGTTGCCAACATTATTATTTGTAGTTAGAAAATTTGACATGGAACAAACCTGTGGGTACATTCAAAATTAAGTCACTCATGGTTTAGCTTTCTATGTAAGTTTCAAATTAATTCGATCTAATACACCAACTATAATGTGCAGTTATACTTTTAGGTTTTAAATTAAATTTATATTACTTTGATATTTCAAAAACATCATGCGGTGGCGATATCTGAACGAACGATATTAAACTAGAAAGTTTTAGAGTAAACATTGCTATTAATTAAAAAAAAACAAACAATTTATATGCAACAAATAAAAACTTTTAGAATCAATTGTATATTGACATATTGTATATAAATTGGTGTGTCAAGAACATCCATATCCATATCGTTGACGCTGAGCTATGTAATCTATCCTGATTATTACTGATATGATAAATGAGCAAATATTTCAAAGTTTGATATACTACAAGAAGATCAAAGCGTTTTGCGTTGGCTGATATTCTCAATCATGTCATCCTAACCAAATAAATACATATTGCATATTTTATATCGCATTTCCATTTGTGTGTACCCATAGTATTTTTGACAATAACTGAAGTTAATAAATCCATCCGCTGTTGAGAGTAAATTTCTAGAAATAAAATTAAATATATTAAGAAATAATAAAACATTAAATTAACAGCGATCTAAACAAGTTCATAATAATATAGTGGACCTGAGTCAACCGTTTGAAGAAAATTATTAAATTAAAACGAATTTGTAAATAAATTGAAAGAGAAATATAATGTTAAGGAATATATGTATGTATATTGAATAAAATACTGCTTGTGATATATTGTTATTGGACTCAATCGAGAAATACTAATTGTCAAGTAATCACGTATGTATTACATCTTTTGCAACTTAACCCTTTCACTCCTGATTTAGTTCAGAATAATCTATGGGTATCGTAAATGCTAGGAGTATTAATAAGACAAATATGATATAAAATTATTTAATATCATATTATCCCAACAGTACATTCTTTATGTTCGACAAGGCGTAAAGCAATCACAACATAATACTATATTTATTGCCCATTTTACAAACAAATTTTGTAATCTCGACGACTTTCCCTAGACAGGTAAATGGTCACTCAAATTTGACATGAATTTCAAAGCCGTAGACCTTCCAACTACCCTTGTCCTTCTTCTGCTTGCCTCCTTCGTCCGCTTTCAATTAACGCTTCAGATAATTGCACAAGATATTGAAGAAAAGTTAATTGCTTATGAGTTACTTCAGTATATATATTATAAAAGAATTATAAGCAGCCATAATAAGTAACTTTTAAGTAGGTTTTTTCCCACCATTTCTGCGATTTTCTGTTGATACCATATAATATCAATTGATTCGTAAGGTCCTCCTTTTCCACATATTTATTATAGAATTCGATAGCTACAGGGCATAGAATATTCAGTGAGGGGCCACCTTTCATTTTCCGTTGTGCATGACCTTCACGAGCTTTATGACAATTAGATAGTGAAATAAAATCTTTGGTTTCTTGCCATCTTACAGCCAAAGTTCCATTATGATTCCCTTTCTTTTAGGATTCTCCCAAAAATTTTGAAAGGTTCTGACGGTTTTTGTTACATGTAGCAACAACAATATAATCAATATTGTCTATACAGTATACGGATATAAAGAATCTATCGAAACAAGAAACAATATCTTTGCGAGAAATAGTTGAAGCCAATTTGTAAAGAACACGCCCTCTTAGGGTACCTTCAACATTGTCATCTTCTTTACCTACATACATATATGTTGACATCGTAAATATAGCCAGTCTCTGAGTCACACCTTGTTCATAGCATTACTCTGCGTTTTATTGGTTTCAACGGTATGCACTGTTTCAAGGTCGATCGACCTTATAGTTAGCCATCGGTTCATCTATGTATTGCCTGATATGTTGAATCTGTTCTAGCTTTCATGAACGTGTGCGTCATGCAGGATACAAACTTATATACATAAGTTTTCCCGGCGTCGCCATCAGGTTTTCAAGGTTCGTTGAAATATATTTTTGAGAACAGAATTTGACACCTATCTCGCAAAACACCATTACGGATGCATTTATTTCCAAGAGATGGCCTGTTTGATCCGTACACGAAAAGAATAGCATTCTATTGTAATGCATAACAAGCATTACACCTATAACAACCATTATTTCTACCATTATTATTATTATTCTACCATATGAGCCATAACAATTGAAGGTTGTTTATTAGGTACTGCAAATCTCGAAACTAAGGCTATGTTCGAATTAATGTCAGTTAAACTTGCCCCACCAAGTATACATGTATTCGAAAGTAATTCGGATGCGATTACTTGATGTATACTTGAGGGTAGATTCCATGTGGAGCCGATAGAGGTATCCATAACAAATAAGGTGAAACAGTAAATCGTAATTGCGATTTGTAATACCCGTAATAAAAGTCATGTATATCATTAACATGCACATTTGTTAGTAATAGTAACTGGATAATATTTACATGGGTCTTTTGCAATTTTTATTGCAATGACGTAGGCGTTGTAGACAATTTATGAATTTTATAGTTATTTTAATCAAGCTAAAACATATTTTTGTAATTAATTAATCTCCAGACAAATGCAAATACAGCGCATTTATAAAATAAATTCGTCGAAACAGTGAAAAACTTTTTGTTGCGAAGTTCGTAGAACTGCAAGTACACTTTCTAGCATACATTTTCGTTTACTCACTTCAAGTTCACATTTTAGTATACACTCTAGTTCTTATGCGTTCGGAGGGGCGTAGCTTAATAGTGGTGGGGCTTGTTGACTAGGTACATACTAGATGCAAGAAAAATGCGAATTCGGACACAGCCTAAATTTGTTGAATCAACGTCAGACCATATATTATTTACAAGATTAGGCCGTAGAGCAACTTCCTCGCCAAAAATTTCGCCCATGGCTTCTTTATTGGAAGCTGCTGTACTTTCTCTATTCACCATCTCCTCCTCGAAACTAGTACTGTCTTTGTCGTCTGAAGCTACGGTGAAATCTTTCTCCTTCACATTGTCGTCACTGTCGGATTCTATATCACTACTGTCGGTGTCTATATCGCTCAGATTGATCGCAATGCTAGTGTGCTCTTCTAATGAAAGTGGTCCTTTTCTTGAATCAATTCTGTATAGAATAAAATGCATTAGAAGATTATGTTATTGTTACTCCATAAGTCTGTCGGGATATACCAGCCAAACAATTTTCAACAAAAAATAATGTTGGAGAATAATGTCCAAACTGA
>SMLS01056239.1:0-49411 GCA_004785975.1 Popillia japonica
CAATAGAGAATATTAATTCAATGAAAATAATGATAAAACTAAAACAAATTTCATGCTACATAAGTTTCAACAAATTTATTTTGTCTGGTTATATTGAAACGTAAAACTAAAACTATTATCATTGATGCCATTCTCAATACATTAACATAAGACCAGACTCCGATAATCAGGTATCTTACCCAAAAGTTCTATGCTATGGGCCAAGTCAATTGAATAACAAAAGAAAGCGAAATAATTTTCTACATAATATTGTTTTTATTGCTATTAGCTCCAGGGTAATGCGTAGGAAAATGTAAAAATGTAACAAAGCCTGCGTAAGTTACACTTTTAAATAGTAATAGCCTCTAATAATCAGTCAGATAAATAATAATAATAAAATAAGAATTGAGCACCGCTTTGCATGTTAAATGTTTAACAAGCAAACGTCACATACTCAGTAGTCAGTAGTCGCATAACGTTTAGATGGCATTTATGATCGTTTATCTGTATATTCCAATGCAAAAGAAAAGTTTTCCAAATACTGTAAGAAAGCCTCAGGATTGCTAACTAATTCAGCGAGATTGTGCTGCAAGCGTAACTAGTACAATTTGAGACTCACATAACAGGTATTGCTAAGCTTTGGCAGTCTGCAAACTGAACTTCGACCCTTTCTTCAATAAATTAAATTCCGATTCATTAAAAGTATGCGAAGATTGATTTTCCACTATGCTCTCACTTTCCAGTTTTTCAGTCAAAAATTCATTAGAATTTATTCAAGAAATTCAAAGTATTCAGTTGCTAGAGGGCGAAATATGAATTTCATTTATGTTAATTCCCTTTTTCCTAGCGTGTCGATTCCAGATACCTTGACATATCTGAAGGACTTGTTGATTTAAAACAAATTGAGCCCACACTGTGCTCAGAAATATATTCCCCTAACTGACATCTGTATGAAACAGATACCTTAGTTATTACAAATATGTAAGAATCGTTTAGAATTTGTCGTATGTACGTATATAGAAAAGAAACCAGTAGATTTTGCTAGATTCCTTCAGGATTCCATCATTGTGCCCAACACAAAATGGCAAGTCTGAATTGTTTGGTTCATAGACTGCTCAGCTTTCCCTTGAACGAAATTAGGTATGAAAAAGGGCTTAAAGTTGTAAAAAGATGCAGCCAGGTATAATGGTTTCCAACCTCAGATTATCTGTAAGTTAATAAGGAAGTTTAATTATAAGAATTTTTTGAAAAAATTAAAATCTTAATGCACCCGCTTATATGATCTTTTGGACTTTTCACAGTTAATTTGCACCGTAATTATTCTCCAAAATTGATTGAGCGATGCCTCTTGCCGCGGTAGCTGTTTGAATATGATTAGTGAGCTACAGATGACGTATAAAATTTTCGAGTCATTGTCACAAGATACAAAACTTTGATTCTATATTATAATTATCTATTGAATAGGAAATTAACGGAATGGCGGTAATTCGATAAATTCTGTCACAGAAGAACGATAGTTGTTCAGTCAACAAAAAAAGTAATAATAATATTTTGGGATTTTACTTATTGACTTTAGAGAACTTAATACAACATTCGAGTATTTTTGGTGTTTATTTTTATTTTCTATTTAAAAAGATCTTAGGAAACGTCTATTTGAAGAGGATAATGTTTTCGAGGCAGCTGTCATAGATATGTATATACTTTTACGACGATATAGTACCATTAATTATTGTGCCATTGTCGTACTGCCGCAAAGAAAACGTATATAACTGTTATTATTAGGACTGCTGCATCAAATAAAATACAAAACGTACTGCTTCTGGTCAAACCAAAAGTGTTGAATGTGTTTCATTTTAATATAAGAATGGGCATAGTGCACATGTACATATGTGTGTGTATGTAGGTATGTATGTATGTATATTAAAAGGTTTTTTGTATCTTTATAACAGATATAAAGGCTATATCACATAAACTGCTATATCTACACCTCCACATATTAAGATGATTAAATTAACAGTAGAATTTCATTTAACCAAAGTAGATATATGTAAATGTAAAATATTTTAAATTTATATATTTATGAAGTATTAAACTTTGATTGGGTTTATTTGTGATATATTTTATAAACTTTTCCCTTACATTAATTATTTACAGTAGGCACCTAATATTGTTATGATAGTCATATTTTAATATTATACCGGTGTAATTAATGGAACCAATTAATTGGTAGGGGAAACTGGTTTATTTACTGAGATTTGAGTTAATGATGGACTTCATATAAATAAATTGGAAATAAATTTCAATTAGACAGAAAAATAAAATGCAAACGAAAGAACATTGGTGTGTTTTATTTATATGGAAACCTGCTGATGACTTTAGATCATACTCTATTCTGTTTGACAAATAAAAATTTAATTTAGAAGCAATTCGTGTGAAATTTGAAATAAAGTTTACAGTGTAACTAAATTGTGGGTACAAATAATTGATTATGAAATCTCGACAGTAATTTTTAATATGAAGAAGATAAAACTTGCCTGTACAACTTGTACACTTTTATAAGTTAGTGCTATTCATTGGGTTGGAGATAGTAAATTGGGTTTCATATCTTTAGGAATATCCCTTCTCGGGTGCATATAAAGTATACGAAAAATTTTTAGAGGGAAGACTAAGAAATATCACTGAAGAAAAGCTACACAAAAGCCAGAGTGGTTTCCGGCCCGGTTATAGTGTCGAAGTTCATATCTTCACCATCAGAAACAACAGACAAATATCTTAAATACAATAAAGAACTATACCTTTGCTTCATTGACTTAACAAAGGCCTTCGATAGGGTTCCAAGACAACAGATATGGAAAACGTTGGAGAAATATGAAGTGGAGCAGAACCTAGTCGCGGCTATAGAGCCAGTATACATGACCAGTGCAAATGTAGTCAGGGTCCTGAATGAAGAGACAGAGAAATTCATTACTACACAAGTACTAAGGCAAGGGGGTGTGCTTAGTCCACTACTATTTATTTTTTACTTCAATGAAATAATAATTGGATGTAGTGCTAAATTAAAAAAGACAAGTGCTGGATATAATAGGATGGATACGGTATATATATATAGTATTGATTGCAAACAGTGAAGAATCGCTACAGTACAACACCGGCATATGGATTAAGGCGCTAGAAGAAAAGGGAATGAGTATAAATACAAAAAAGACCAAAACTGTTGTAGTATCGAATACTAAGAAAATTATAAACATCAACGTTAAAGAAAGATCTGTGGAAGTTGATAATATCAAATGTCGAGGAGCATTGATCGCTGGAAAAGGAAACTATAAATCTGAGATCAACAGCAGAATATCCTCTACCAACAAACTCTACCATAGTATGAAAAATGGTTTCCTTGGAAAAAATGAAATAAGTCAAAAAACGAAAGTTTCAGTATATAAAGGAATCTATCTCCCTACTCTGCTATATGGATGTGAATCGTGGGTAACAACAGAAAAAATACAAAAAAAGGACAAACAGCAGAAATGAAGTAGTTAAGAAGAATATCAAATGTAACATTACTAGACATAATTAGAAATGAATCAATAAGAAACAACTTACAACTAGGAAGTGCAAAAAAACATATAGAGAAGATGCAGCTAAGATAGTGGGATCACCTAAATAGATTATGTAAAGATAGACAAGTTAGAAGAGTGTGGGAAGCAAAGAAACCTGGTAAAAGAAGAAGAGGAAGACCGAGAAAAGAATGGGATGGAGAAATAGGAGAACTACTGAAAAAAGAGACATAACATGGAGACAAGCAGAAGCACTATCCAAAAACAGGAAAAACTGGAGAAACTTTATTAAGGAAAACTGAAAAGGGAAGACGTACCTCAAGACCTAACGGAAGACGAGGACCTGATTATATATATAAATATCTTTAGGTTTAACTTTTTTTAGAAATTTACAGCTCCTATATTTTTTCCTAAAATCCTGTATATAATGTAACCTTAAAATTTACACATAATGTGATTCAAAAAGTATTAAAACATAAACAAATAAGTTAACACTAGATTCTCGAAACAAAGTAGATGAAGTTAGGCTAAAAAATAAAAAATAGTTTTACCTGTGTTAAATTAATAAAAAAGACAATAAAGTATAGCGCAGAGATATGAGATCAAATCGTTGGATATATAACACAATAGCATATATTAACTGATACGATAAAGCACAAATTTAAATTTTAGTACAAAAGGATATCACATGTCGTATAAATATAGATCAGTTTAAAAAGATTGTAACGGCAATCTTGGTCAAACTAAGCAATATTTTAAGAAACAATTTTATAACCACCAGTACACAGTTTTACAGTGCTGTGAATAATTATAGGTTGTTTGTTATTCTTGTATGAATTTAGATAGTACTCAATAGTAACGAAATATATTTTTAGATAACTTCTTCCAGCAGATATAAGTATACTCACAAGGAAACACAGACAAGTGGTGGTGACCGATTTAAATGAAATTTGGTGGATTTGTACACTGATGCAGTGTAAGAGCAACGGCACTTTTCATAGATGCTAAATCGCCCGTTTTCGGGGCTGGGGGCAACCAAGAGCTATCTTTTAGAACACATAAAATAGTTATATAGGTATTTGTCTTAACTTTTTTTTTTGTTATGTCTTATAGTTTTGGAGATATTAAAGCAAATAGCGAAAGGTAGCGTTGGCTCTTGGTCGCCCCCACCCCCGAAAACGGGCAAATATATATATCACCGTGTAGTGACTTTGACAGGGATAGAATTGTTGCCTATCGAGATATTGGTTTGTTGTATCGCGAAATTGGCCATCGTGTTAATTGTACTGCAATGGTAGCCGATCACCACTTTTGTTTATTCGAGGCAGTATGACAGCTACGCTTTATGTTGATGATGTCCTACAAACCTCTCTACTACCTTAGTTAGATGGCCGTCCACACGTCCTTTTTCAGCAAGGTAATGTACGTTTCCACATTCCTCGTCGAACTATGGCCTTTCTCCAAGAAGCAAGCATTAATGTTTTGCCGTGGCCACCCCGTTTCGCGGATTTAAACCACATCGAAAATGTGCGGGTTATCATAGGGAGGAGACTGTCCACTTTTGCACCATCCTGCACAAACTTTGGCGGAGTTAATCAACGAACTTCAAGTCGCTTGAACCGAAATGCTACAAGCAAATATCGACCATCTCATGTTGTCGATGCCTAGACGTGTACGGAGGTGTTCTCAGCTACGGGGTCGCCAAACACATTATTCCTTTTTGTTCGTATTAATAATCGTGTGGTAATTTATGATAACGATTAAGTCATTACCACAGTTGGAGATTATGACTGTTCTCCTAGAGACATCCGTGTAAGTCATCATTTACTATAGAGCACATTACCAAATAAATAAGTTCCGTGTGATGAAGAAGATTTTAGTGTGGATAGTGTGTACCTATAGAATTTTATAACTTTCAAAAAAAACGAAACACATGAAACTGTATTCCTGTTGATTCGGTGAATTGAAGAATATTTCAGCACGCAAAATCCTACAGGGTCTTTCAGGTCCACAACCTTCGTAAGATGGCAACAATCGACCGGTTTCCCGTAATCTAAACATGACGTCCGTTATGCAAGTGTGGAATGGATCTCGACGTATTGGAAAACGCTGCTTAAATGTCAGACATGTTTGATGAACATTATCACTGCTTCACCGTAAATGAAAATCATATCGTACAGTTCAGTTGTGTAAGAATATTCCATATGTAACATCCACATATACAACATCCGAAACAGACTGAATCTGATTGTGCGTTGCACAGAGGTTAAATATCGCCTATCGGTACACCTACTCTGCGCTATGATATGCTACAGTCGCATGGAACATGAATTCCTTAAAACACATTGGCGCGACGAATATTTTATCTTTGTCATTTTTTCTCGTGTCTGGGAGGGAATTTTCGCAAAATATTTTGAATTTAAGTTTAATAAAATAATATATTTCCGTTTTTCATAGTTTTTACTTTTATTTCAAGGACATTTACATTATAATGATCATAGAATTTGTGCGTTTTTCACATTATATTAGTAGTAGGAAAGAGATAGTACATCTAATAAATACGTAACTTACATTAAAACAATATTCTTCTTCGGAAACGCACTTCTTTTGTAATAAATCTAATAGTAGGCTACATAAGTAAAATTATTAATGTGTTTCAAGTGACGAACATTCGGTGATTGAATGATTTTTCTTAATTTTAACATTTTGCCATGTGCTCTTTCTTTTGAATAACAGATTTGAATTCAGTTCAATAATTAATCCTGTTGACTGATTGATATTCACGTTCGTTGACATCATAAATTTGATATATTTATATACGGATATCCCTATGGAAACGCTTTGAGTACAATAAATTTCGCGTTTACCGGATGAGAGATCGATCAAACATTGATTCGGTTGAACGTTTCAATATTTAATTTAAAATGAAAATGAAATGTCCCAACCTCCTTTATAAAGTTTTTCAATGGAATTTTTTATTTTGTAAATTGCGGTAAGTTACGTAAAGGGTCTTTTGTTGTAGGTAGGCATGATATCGATCGATTTGCAAAATAAGTACATAATATGACTATGATTTTGACGATAAGATGCGTTATCTATAATTGTTGTAAATAACGTATCAAAAGGTATTTCATTGAGTGAAATAAAAAATAGAATTTAGGCCTTGTAGTTTCATATTTTATATTATTATTTCCTTCGGTCGAATAACTTTTTTTATTTGTTTTCTATTTTTTGTCACATGATATAAACTATCACGTTAGGTACTAGGTACTAGGTGCAAGGGGTAGTAGGCTTTATACCATGTGTCATTTTAAATTTCTGTATTTACTTCTTCAATAATATTTCTTTTTCTCTATTTTGGATAATGTTCTACTATGTTTATATCCTATCATAATCTAACACACAAAAACTAATCTCTGACAGCTTCTAAATAAATAATGCAAACATATTTTTCTATTCAATGAGATAATAGTCATTTACGAACCAAGTGCGTGAAAATATATTTCTCGAAAGAGTGGCCAGTTGGACGCGAATTCGTGAAATGTTTCACGCACGAAGTTTGTAAAATATTTTTTGTACGAGTACTTCAATAATACCTATCGTTAAATACGTTTTCATTTATGACACACTACAAATCTCTTGATATTAATTAAAAAAAATGAGTTGGCAGCATTGATTATTTGAAGTGACATTTAATTTAAAATTATAAAATTCAGAAAATTTGATACAAAATTAAAACCTGTACAACATGAATTCTGATAATGAAACAGAATGTACACCCCCTGAAATTCGGGAAGCTGCCAATACTGCAGTGGATAATTTATTGTCCATAAAATCATTAGGGTTAGGGATTTATGATTTTAAAATGTCACTAAATTAATCAAGTTACAGTAAGTACCAACTTTACTTCACGCACTAGCGCTTAAAGTGGCTTTTTACGCACGCAAATCGAATCGTGAAATGAAATGTTTTGATAAGCGAGTACAAAATATATTATTTATTTCTGTTAGTAGTATTAAATTGTCTGCGCAGATGTGTTTTAAATTCCAAGCGATCTAAAATTCAAAAGCACTCACGAATAGTTTTTTACGCTAAAGTTCGGATAGTACGGGGTGGTGCGGATATCCAATAAGGATTTCAAATTAAAGGACATTATTGAATATAATTTTTAATTGGCTGTTGATGTGAGATGATACGACATTTCTAGCAAACCGTTTTCCTTCTAAACAGTGTTTATGTTCACATTCCATACGATTCTCCTCTTTCTTCGAAAAAAAATTTGAAACCACGACATACTTTAACTACATCATTTTCCATTACTTGGAAAATTCAATAAATGAAGATGAAAAGAAAAGTAGGTTTTATTGACTATAATTAGATATTTTTCATAATTACATGCTTTTCTCTCTGGCATAGCGGAATGTAGTTTTTGTTTACATTATTCGAAAGCTATAAAATAAGCAATTTATTATAATGTAATGATTGCGGAGATGGGGTTAAATAAATTTCCAAATGTAATTAATTTTTTACAAAGCAACTCTAATTACGCCTATTTTAAATTAAAATTAATTAATTAGGTTTCCCATTAAAATTCTGATGTTTCTAGTTGGTATAAATATTGATATTTTTGTAAAGTGATATCTCTTCGTATTTACGGTAACAAATAAGGAGAAGAAAGTTATTAAATAATATAAATTTTCTAAATATCTCTTTAACATCCGTTTTGTGTAAAAACTACAGAGGTCACTCTCATCGTGCATATATCATCATTTTGTTTAAATGTCAAAAAGAGTTTGTTGTAATCATAATATTAAGTTTTAGTAAATAAAATAACGTTCAAGTTTGCTTGCAATTATGTGTGTCATTACTGATAAGATGGATTACTATTATACAGAGTGAGTTTTTTTTTTCATTATTTGTATGGAGATCTCGGAAACGATACGAGATACGCATCAGGTTAAATGGAGAAAGATTTGCATCTTTATCAGCCTCATCCAGATATGCTTTTGTCTATTTCAGAAAATGCATGGTTTACTAGATATTTGCAAAAAATAGAAATTCTCCAAAACAGTTTCAGTGCTATAACTCTTTTATGCATAAAGATAGAAAAAAATTAAATATTGTTTTTAGGAAATTCAATTTTAAACAACTTAAATTTTTAATTTTGCTTAGCATTTTTGAGTTAGCAATTTTTCTTAAATGGAAGCCATAGTTGGCTATGACATTATCTAATAGTGCATTTTTTTCTGCTTGCAATGATGTAAGGGATGTAGCACTTATTTTCATAAATAACAACACAATACACTATTATTATGTTTAACAAAAATCATGTCTTCCCATGGAGAATGCGATATTAACAATTGAAGCATTATGTTTACTTCATCATTGACAGTTCGTTCGCTAGGGTGACTATAGTTAGTTTTGTCAGTTATTTAGTTGCTTTACAAACTTATTAGTTATGGTGTATACAAATTGTGACAAACTTGATATGGTCGAATGTTACGTTATTTGTAACAAAAATAGTAAACAAGCCGCCGATCGCTGTTTTTTATTGTATTTTGATCGTCCTCAACCATCGTTAGACACCTTCAACAACTTATACATGGAAAGGGAGGATATCAGGCAAAAATGTAAAGTGTTTTAAATATGGGCATGGATAAAATTTTGCAGATTCAGGGAACAATGAAGAAACTTTCAATATCGAATAAAGTCTATCAATCAGTTTGGGAAAGACAAAAGCATTTCCCCTGGTCTCTAGACAGTGGATGCTCCTCATACATGTGTTCAAAAAGAAATGTTTTTCTCGGAGGAAAATTTACCAAGTTACCTTTCACAAAAGATTTTCCAAAATGAAAAATCTTTTACTCTACATGTAGTTCACTCTGATGTTTGTGGACTTCTCCGAAAATCATGAGGGGCGGGGGGAGGAGGAGGGGGCTAGACACTTTATTACATTCACCGACGAATATCCTAGACACACACAAATATATTTTTTGAAGTAGAAAAATTAAACTTTGAAATGTTTAAAAATTAGAAAACTGCGCAGGAAAGAAAATAAAGTAATTCCAGAGCGACAATGGAAAAGGGGAATACTGTAATGCAGAATTTGATAGCTTCTTGAAGATATGTGGAGTTCAAAGAAGACTTTCAGGCCTGTATACCACGCAACAAAGCGGTCTGGCCGAAAGAAAGAACTCTACACTGTTAGCTGAGGCAAAATGTCTTCATTTAGATTCTCACCTACCGTATATTTTTTGAGATGAAGCAGTGAAGCATACTGTGAACTATTTTACAAACAGGTCACCGTCAGGGGTTTTAGATCAGAAAATCTCATTTGAGAGATGGTTACACAAAATATCTTCTGTTAGGCATTTACATATTTTTGAAACTAATCCATTCATCTGTTCATGATGAGTCCAAATAGTACTAAGGGCAAAAGAAGGTATTTTCATGGCCTATTCGCATGTCTCAAGATAAATAGAATACGGATGCCAGATTGCCAAAAAGTATGATCAGTCGTGATGTGAAAGTATTGAACAAATTCGACGACAATGGAGAATCAGTAAAAGTGATATCGCCACTCTTCTAGAAGAAATAAACGAACGGAATGGTAACATTGAATTTTCTGCCGGCAGTATCAACAGAGAAATATCAATCGAGGATAATCATGATGAAATAGTAGCCCCTAGGAGAAGAACAACGTAATATAAATGAAAATAAACAACATCAAGATAAAGCTTCAAAACCAGGAGGGAGAAGACCACCTCTAAGCAGAACGCAACACTTTGGACATGTCATATGCAAGAATTGTGTTGAATGTGGAAAGTTCTGAAGGATGCCATCAAAAGTGACCTAAATAACAGAAAACCTACAACAAAACAGGATGCAAGCTCAGTTAGTCGCTTGAGGATTCGCTCAATGTTTGAACATAGTTTTCACCTGTAGAATGAAGTTTGATCCGTCTTCTACTAGTCTTGCTGCTGAAGAAAGTTCAACAGTTAGTCAATTGGACGTTACAACAGAACATATTTGAACGGAGAAATTGAAGAACAATTGTGGATGGAAAGGCCACTTTACCTTTAAAAAATATTACGCAAAATTATCTTTGAAGAAAGCGACAACGATCAAGATCTATTTCTAAAATCGAAGGTGATGTTAGAAGACTTAAGAGAAAGAAATAGAGAAAAGGCGTGTCTCCTGAAAAAGGCACTATATGGCTTGTTGCAAGTCGGACGTCAATGAGTGATGTGTCCCGCATGAACGAATCATTATCTCTAACAATAATCAAGCAGCACAAAAAATAAGTGTAAATCCAGTAATATACTCCAATTCTAAACATATCAGCATTAAGGAACATTTGATAACGGACGTGGTTCAAACGGGAACAGGTAAATGCTTCACAGAAGAAGCAGTGAAGTGGAAGCTGATATATTAACTAAACCATTGAATGGAATTTTAATATTGACTTTAGACAAAGATTAAGCTTGCACTTACCTACACGATGCGCGTGAAAGGGGAGTGTTGTGTCTAAAAACGACAGAGGCTGCTTGTCACTGGCATCGATCCGATTGTGTTGTGCATATACATATACAACATAGTATATTTTGTTTAAATGTCAAAAAGTGTTTGTTATAACATTAAAACGTCCAAGTTTGCTTACCATTTGTGTATATAGTTTCTCAATTAAGATTCTATCCTTTTTTATTTTTTAATTATGTGTTGCCTGTATTGTTTATCTAAATGGAGACCCGGAACTAGTAGGATTTTGTTGTTAAACATAGTAAATTCTTTTATCCGTGTTGGGTACAATAGTGCTAGCTTCTTAACCGAATTGCTTCTCGGAATACCATTGCAGATCTTGCTATGTATTTTTGCGGGAGTAAATTTGATTAGATGCTAGATCTTGTTACAACATGTCGTAAGTAGTATTGCATAATTGTTTCCTAACAGCGATCGGTACTCAGTTAAGAAGAATTAATAGTAGTGATACATGCGGCAACGTCACTGCTAGAATTCTATCCCTGCAATTACAGCCTGTCAGTAATCTATGCTATTAGTGATGTTTAAATGTAGGTGTGCAGAGAGGTTGCAGTAGTTACCTTTTTGAACCGTCTTCTTTGGCGGTTGACAGAGCATTGAAAAAACGTGGAGTTGACCTAACTGTACGAACATGGATCTAACCCGTGACAATAAATAGAGTGGTGTTGATGTATGTTTGCGGTATAAAGGCAATTGTTCCAGTTAACAGGCGAGAGCTCCGATTATTAGCATACCTGCCATGATGTCTCGTAGCTAACCTTACACATGATCTTCGATCGGCGGATTTTGACGCACAGAGTTACGTCGATATTCTCCGCGACGGTCGAGGGAGTCTTAAAAGTTATACACCATAACTTGTGGAGAGGCAAGAAACAATTCGAATTTAAATTTATGGTTTCTTTTATTTGAAGGAGGGGAAAGTCTCTAACTTTAGGGAGATGGAAGAGATCAGCTAGAAGGTTCCTCTCCACCTTAAGTTTCACTCACGGATGTAGTTATTTCCAACCGAGATAGCATAAGCATAATCCTCTTATTGTAACGGGCACATCAGCATAATGCACAGTAAAGCACTCGGAATTTATTCAAACGAGTAATGACTTCGTAGGGCAGACATACCAATAGAGAAAAATAAGACAACTTACAGGAATTTTAAGTAGTTAGTACATATAACATATGCATCACATAGTTGAGTACCCTCTATCCTGCGTAAAAGCAGTAAAAATACATCGGAAAGTCATGTAAACATCCTTGCCGACTGTACAGCAGTGAATAGGGAAAGTTGGATTTACTTTGAGGTTTATCAGATAGATGATTGGAATAGCAGAATTATTCCATGTAGAAGGGACAAAATGCATATTCACTACTGTCAATAGTATTTATTTAGTGATATTTGCGTTTATTTGTTATTTTTTAGAGTTATAAATCTGTTGGCATTGAATCTCTAAATACGCGATTAGAACTAAATTTATTAAATATTTAGAATCTACTATTCCAGTATATACTGCAAGGTCCTAAAAACCAATGTTTCTTGTAACTATGGAATAAAAGGTGTAGTTTTGTTTTTCGAAAATCCACAGTTATTAAAGGTCTACTATTTATCGCAGAAAGAAACAGGATGTAATACATTAGACACTTGATTCCAGTGAAATCTATTGTAATATGATGTGTAAATAGAAGTTACTTTTATTTACACTGTACGTGGATGTACAGCAGCAGACGTACTTACATACATACATGTATGTGATTACATTGTGTATATTTTCAAACATTTTAATTTCATTTTATGTGTGACAAATGGAAATGTAATGAGATAAATGTGTTGTTCATCCACATGTTGCGGTAGCATTGTAAATAGCAGAAACAAAGTTGAAAGTTGTAAATAACAATTTAGAATACCAAAACTGAATTATGGCGTTTAAAATGCCTACGTATATATGTGTGTATGTATATACATGTGTATACTTATGTATAGATACACAGGTATGCACAATATGCATGGTACATATGTTACATTATTTGTTAAGGAAATACAGTTTCCTTTCTTTCGTTTAGTGATTATTAGTATACTTATGTATGAATATATATTTTCCACTTTTAGGTCAATTTAGCCTCGATTGAGTTAAAAATGAATGAAATTTTGAATTTCTGGAATGCTTTCGGTTTTTGGCTTTCCAAATGCAAGATTTTTATCTGTAGCAAAATCATTATAATAGTCTAAAATTTTGTTTACTGCTTGTTTAGTAAAAACATATATGTATGTATCTAAATAAACGTACTCAATCGTCTTGAGAGAATTAATACTAGAAGGTCGGCGCGAAATGGCTTGGTTCAAAATGGACCACAAATGTTCAATTGGATTAACATCCGGTGATTCTGCAGGCCAATCCAATACCTTTATCCTATTGGTATGAAACCAATTTTGTACAATATTGTGAATAAGAAAGGCCAAGACAGAAGAAAGAAAACTACAGAACGTATTGATAGGGCTATTGTTCGTAAAATTTTAGCAAATCGACGGTAATCTGCGGTTAAGATTGCTTATGAAATACGAAACAAATTTATCGTAAAATTGCATCGAAACAGTGTTACAATTAATAAAATTAATGGGATACCGTAGAGGAATTGCTGTTAAACAACTTTTTATATCGGCTAAAAGGAAACGAATTCGATTGCCATGGGCGAAAGATAAAATAAATTGGTCTCTTGGCCAATGGGAACATACAGGGTGTCCGCGATATACAAAGCATGCTTTTAAGGGATGATAGCTACAACGATTTAGAAACAAAAACATATAATACACCTTGGATCTATCTGTAGGCGTAAACGAGAAAAAAAAATATTTCTAAAAAACCTTATTTGGTCAAACTGTAGAGAAGGAAAGTCATCTATATTGCTTCTTAAATAACCAAAAAACCATATCAAAAATTTAGGGCTGAAAATAACTGAAAACAACGACGAAAACGAATTATTTAATACTTTGAAATTGAAGCGTGGTGTCATTTCTCTTACACCATAGTGTACACGTATTCAATAGAAGCACGGATGCAAGCCAAGCATCATCTGTTTATACGACCTTGAACTACATTAGACTATTTTATCGTACGAAGTCAATGGCGATACGTTTTAAAATAAAAGTACCTTTGCGTTTTTTTAATAATGTTATGACAATAAAATCGATGTTATGTTGAAGTTAGAGTGAAAAGGGCGTATTTAATAGCAGTCTCCGATCGGTAAATGAAAATTTAAGTTGCGGGAAAGTCGCATTGAATGAAAACAATGTAATTACTGCAATTATGTTATGGCGCTTTAAGCTCTTTCGTAAAGGCTACTACAAAATTGAGTTCTTTTCTTTTATTTGTGATAAATTGGTGGTCCTAAAAAGCACCTTTTTGAGAGACAGGAGAAAATGTATTACAGGAAAGGCTCGATGTGTTGCCCATTTTCAAGAACACACGCCTGTAATCGTCGGGTAAATCCTGCACTGATCGGCTGCCGGTGTACAGTATGCGTCGAAGTTTGTGACATGAGAAATATTTTTTTTTCTCGTTTACGCTTACAGATACACCCAAGGTGGATTATATGTTTTTGTTTCTAAATCGTTGTAGCTATTATCCCTTAAAAGCATGCTTTGTATATCGCGGACACCCTGTATAATATGGTCAGATGAAACAAAAATCCTAGTTTTTGGACTGGATGGTGTTATTAGTACATGGAGAAAAACAAGGTGGCGCTGATGGTAAGTTATATTCACAGCTTGCAGAAGAATTAGGCCTCGACAATGAGTTTATATTTTAACAGGATCGAGATCCGAAGCATACAGCCAAAAGGATAGAAGTATTGAATTGGTCTGCAAAATTACAAAACCTTAATCCAATTGAACATATGTGGTCCATTTTGAAACAAGCCATTTCGCGTCAACGACCTACTAATATTAATTCTTTCAAGAGTATTGTTTGCGCTGAATGGATGAAAATTGACAAGAACATATGTCCGAAACTGGTAGAATCGATGCCTAGAGGATGTGAAGCTGTAATTGCAGTTCGAGACGGCCATACTAAATAGTAGCCTGCTGAGTACAATTACATTTTTGTTATAGCATTTTGTGTTTTATTATTGTATGATTTATGTATACGTATCTTTAAGTTAATATCTGAATAATAAATAGTTCTCTACACGAAATTCTTGTTTACATATCTAGTAAAGTTTCTACATATACTATATGTATATTATTGTTGTAAGTTCCTGAAAGAGTACGAGTAATTGTTTTGCATACTCTATGTCTAAAAATACTATGTATGCCAAAACTTGTGTTTTTTACGTACCGCAATACATGTTTTGCATAAAGTGATACTGTGAGAACTAAAATACGATTACAGTGTACAAAATCGATTTAACCTAGATACTGTGCAGGCAATATTCTTCGCTCAATAGATTTAACAGATGTTAAATGGTGCATATTTGATGTCGAAGTGTAGGTTAAGGTTAGTATGCAAGTGAGTTCTTTATAGTCAATTGTTTCACGTGTTGAACGTTTCAATAGCATAAATTATCAAAATTTCTTTTATAGTATTTTCAAATAGAGTTTTCATGTAAGCTCATATTAATTTGTTTATTCGATGCCCCTTAATTTTGAATTTAAATACATGTCCACGTTCGACTATCTACATTTACAAGTAACATCAATTTATATACATATAAAGTAGGCTGTTAGTTTACAGTAAATCAGGCAATATTATCCATAATACAAAATAACTATGTTGGAACTCTTAACGCAAAAATGTGTTTGGTTTTAATTAAAGTAAAGATAATATCTCCATTATAATCGGGATAAATCTACAGAGCTTAAATGCAATCTTTAGAGGCTTAAAATATGAGTATTTTGTAACGAAACTATAAAGATGTTAGGTATTTAAATTTGGTAATAAAGTTTGGTATAAATTTAAACTATTTTGAATTAAAAACTAAAATTGATATGGACTGAACTGTATACTTTATTCAATCTTGAAAAATTTAGATAATAAACTTTGAAAGTCTATTTTCTGTCTTTATTTTTAATAAATACTTTACATTTAACTGTATCTTTACTATATTAGAGTATCGTACGTGAATAGGTTCTTCGCTATACGTTTTTAATTTTTATATTATGGACTTATACGTAAGCCTGCAAAACAAATGCATTTGGAGTAGTGTATGGAGCGGATAAGATGGAAGAAACGCGTTTTCAAATATAATAAGTAATGCATGTAATTTTTTTATTTTAATTAGAATGTTTCGTTAATGAAGGCTGATGAATCTTTTTACTATTTTGTAGAATAATTCTTTAATAGATTAGATATGAAAGTACAGGCCCATCTGCCCATTAGTCTCTGTTAGTCTCTGTTTTACAGTACACCAAAGTGAACGTCTGCGGCAATTTTATAAAAATGGAAAAAAAAATGTGTTGGGAGCAGTGCCTTCTTCGAAAGGTTTAACACCAGCCGAAATTAAAACGGAGCTGGATTCAACACTATTGGAGTCTGCTCCTTCGTTTTCAATGGTGAAAACTGGGTTGTCAAATTTAAACATTCTAGTACCTATGAGCACAAATGATGAACTCCGCAGTGGAGGTCCAAAAACGGCCGCTGTCCAGGATATGATTAAAAAAGTCAACCGTATCGTGTGGAACAACTGTCGAGCAAAAATATGCAAGATAGCAACCATGGTCGGTATCTCAAATAACAGTGTCCACAAAATTTTGACTGAAGAATTGGAAATGAGAATATACTCGAAGTGTTGGGGACCGCGGAGCAAAAACTGAATCGGTTCTCCGGATCTTTTGGCAAATTTTTGCCGAAATCCGAGGAACTTTTTGCGCCGTTTTATTACCGTCGATGAAACCTGGCTTCATCATTGCACCGCTGAAACCAGACCAGTCCAAACAATGGACGCACTCCACCACCAAAGAAAGCAGTAACGGTGTGCGTTAGCAGGAAAGGTTAAGGCAACTATATTTTGGAATTTCCATGGGAAAACAATAAATGGCGAGTATTATGCCAATTTGCGATAACAATTAAGCGACAAAATCAAAGAGAAATGGCCTCATTTGGCAAAGAAGAAAGTGCTTTTCTATCAGCATAACAAAAGTATACAATTGCAATCCCCAATATTTATGAATTGCATCAATTACTGCATCATTCGCCCTATTCCCAAGATAATTCTTTCAGCGATTCAGCGATCATCTATTTCAAACCTGAAAAGATGGCTCGGCGGTAAGATATTTTCGTTCAATTCCAAGATAATCGCTCCTGTAAATAGCTTTTTTGATGACGCCACTTACAGTGCCGGAATTGTTAATTTGGAAAATTATTGAAATAAATATGTTGGGCTCAGGAGAGTATGTTAAAAAATAAGTTTTTTTTCAAAAAAATTTGCGGTTTTTTTTGTTAGGAAGAATTGAATAATTTCCGGAAATTTGCTTTATTTGCGTTTGCATTTCAGTTTCTGAAAGCAGCTGGTAGTTTAACTAAATTATTTGAGCAAATTTAATTGAAAGATACAAGGTTCAATAATATGATACTATTTCTCGTACCACTTGAAGCCACATTCTCCATCTCGTCACTAGCACTACACACACTGAGGGATCAACCTTTCCTGACAGATGGAAGCGTACTAGGATAGTGCCTATTTTTAAGAAAGGCGACAAACAGCTAATCGAGACCAATCTCCATCTTAAATAACTTCGCCAAAATTTTGGAGCAAATCCTGTACAGGACAATATGTATATTTTAATATAAAACAATACATATCACCTCACCAAGATGAATTTATTGAACGCTCTACTGTCACAAATTTGTGCTCCTTTACTCAGTTCTTAAGCGAGGTTCTGGATGACCAATGGACCAATCAATTTACACGGATTGTTCACGGATGTTTTTGACGCTCTCTTACATAAACTTGTCACCTTCGGTTTTTCTCCTAAACTACGATCATTGATTCAATTATGACAGGCGTTGGTAAAATTGTCTGGATTTTATACAGTGATTTCAATAGATTTTTGATGCTGAAAATGGGAAAATTACTTAAAAAATTCCATCACGCAAGGTTTTTTTTTTAAATCTGGTGTTTTGTGACCTATCTGCATGTATTACTCTTTTTGTAAAGGACAATTTTGTTAAACCGTTGTTTAAATAAACTATTACATTTTTTTACTTATGATGATGCCAGAAGTTGATATTCAGAATAAACATACACTAGATTTATGATAAAGAACTTACAAATAGAAATAATTGAGCAGGAAAGTTTACAGTAAAAAAACAACAAAGAAACATTACAGATTTTGTAAAAATAGTTATTATTATACAAGGGAAAAAGTATTAGAGTTTAGCTAGAGGTTGTGTTTGTCTCCCGACGACGCGAAGCGGAGGGAGATAAAACATCGAGAGCTAAAATCTAACTTTTTGCCCGTGTATAATACACTATTTTTTTCTGTGACGAGAAAACCGACGATTTAATAATATTATTACAACATACTAAAGTCAGAAATTCAATCGATGTGAAGTTGAAAGTTTTAAACTGGTAGGCTGATTGGCCATGCTAAGGAAACATTTGACGTAAAATTTTCCAATTAGGTTTAAAAGTTGTATTCAATAATCAGAGTTAAAAAATGAATATTTTTAATTTAGAATTTTCTTGTACTCCATGGGAATTAGTAGAAGCAGTGAAAGTAGCATCACTTAAAACTATTGCCAGCTAAATCGCGGAAAACTTACGAAATTGTACAATGCACATTTAACAACTGTCATTTTGACACATCGGGAAAAAAGTACTCACTTTCTTCCCGGGGAAAAAAGTGATTTCATAAAAAGAGACGAGACCCGTCAAGAGGGATAAAATGTCAACTTTTTTACCGTCACAGAAAAAAGTATATTTCGCATATTTTGGTGTGAAATTAGGAGACCAAGACAAACCTTGGGCTCCTCATAATGTTTGTTCAGTGTGTGTTGAAGAGCTTTGCCAGTGGTCACAAGGTAAAAAACAGTCTTTTCGCTTTGGAGTACCTATGGTTTGGAGAGAACCGATCAATCATAGCGATGATTGTTATTTTTGTTCGTGTGTAGTACACAGAATCAATTAAAAAATCAGAAAGGACATCGTTTACCCAAACCTTCGATCCGCAACACGTTCTACATATACCTCATAGACCAGAAGTACCTGTTCCTTCTCTACCAGATACACTAGATGATGTATCTGATGATGAAATGGTTTCACGTACATGTGCAAGTGAACTGGATGAGGGAAGTGATTACTATGACACTGGAAGTGAGCCAGAACTGTTTGACGAATCTAAATTAAATAATTTGGCGAGGGACTTCCTAAGGACTCATCTGAGCTTTTAGTCTCAAGGTTGAAAGAAAAAAAAATGTTAGCACCTAGCACAACATTTTACTGGTTTAGGAACAGAGAAAAATAGTTTGCTCGATATTATTCCGAAGAAGATGCACTAGTTTTCTGTAATGATGTACCCGGGCTCATGGAACAATTCCACATAGAATATAATGTTTCTGAATGGAGAATCTTTATTGACTCGTCAAAAAGGAGCTTTAAGGCCGTTCTTCTACACAATGGAAGTAAATATGCTTCTGTACCAGTGGGACATTCAGTTCATTTAAAAGAGTGTCATGAAAATCTTGACCTACTTTTAATTAATATTCGTTACAAGGATCAAGGCTGGACAATTTGCGGTGATTTGAAAGTTCTTTGTTTGTTACTTGGATAACAAAGCGGTTATACTAAATATCCTTGTTTTTTGTGTCAGTGGGATAGTCGTGATAGAAAGCAGCACTATTCTAAAAAGATGTGGCCACCAAGACAAACCTTACAACCTGGAATGAAAAACATTGAAAGAAAAAGTTTAGTAGACCCGAGCAAAGTTTTGCTTCCTCCATTACATATAAAACTAGCGTTAATGAAACAATTTGTGAAGACATTAAAAAAAGATGGAGATGCTTCAAATATCTTTGCAGCCGGTTTCCTCGCTTGTCAGAAGCAAAGATAAAGGAGGGTGTTTTTGCTGGGCTGGATATAAGAAAGCTTACGAGAGATGAAAATTTTAAATATAAAATGGAGGAAGCAGAAAAACAACCATGGATAGCCTTCAAAAATGCGATTATAAATTTTCTTGGCAACGAAAAACATGAAGATTATAAAAATATTGTGCAAAAAATTTAAAACCTTAGGCAGAGACATGAGTTTGAAGGTGCATTTTCTAAATTCGCATCTCGGCTACTTCCCTGAAAATCTTGGTGCAGTAAGTGAGCAGGGGAAAACGTCCAGTCGTTGAAGAGATACAGCTGTTTATTTAAAAAAAAACAAAATTACCCCCACCACTTTATTTTAATAGTGTTAAACAAAAATTATTCGAATAAAGCTTAGCTTTAAAAGACACATTTTTTTTGTAACATTTACTAGGTGAATTTCAGTGAAAAATCACTTTACAAATTTTAAATGACGGATTGCTCCCTGGCGATCATCTTGGCAATCTGAGAATATTTTCCATGGTCTTCTTTTGTCCACTTTAGTAATACAGTTTTTTCCGCAAGTTTCTCGGACGTATAGTTTACGAGATACAGCACTTTGCATTCTTAGCTAGCCACCCTGTACTATATGAAAGAAGAAATAATGATGCCCCATTTAATACACAATTATTCATTTCTTCAATCTGTTTTATGCGCTGTCAGTCATATTTTTTGCTGCTTTAACTCTGCCTCTATTTGGTATGTAAGCCTGTTTTGCCCTTGCAGTAAATTCATATGTAACTCTTTTAATCTTGTTAATGTTCATTTCGGAAACTCCAAAGTTTTCTAAATTCTTAATTACGTACAATATTTTGTGCAATGTTGCATCCTATGATAACTATGTAGTATAAGGCTTGGTTTGGTTCCACACTCGAACCAGTTCAGAATCGTTCTAAACGTGCGACCAAATAAAAGTTATGTTAGATATTAGTCACACAGATGGTCTATGATTATGATGGTCGACTATTAGAACTGGTTCTGAACCGTTAAGAATGCGAAACCAAAACAACCCTATTGTCATTTACAAATTTCCAATACGGCCAACATAGTGATATATCCAGCGAAATCGTTACCATCCCGCAGTTCTCCAGCTGCCACCACAGTGAATCCGACTTAGATGTGCTAAGTATTGCATATGCCACATTCAACACGATATTATTTGGAGTATTACCTTATTCTAATGTGGTAGTTTTTATACATCTTGATAAGCAGTTAATCCACAACATTTTCAGCACTTTTATTATTTGTTAGCTAACAGCCAACGTTCTTCATTTGGTAGCTATTCTACTGACTATATACCTTGAACAGCAAGAAGATTTGTACAGTTAACGATGTCCAATTGAAAACTCATTTTGATTCCCATATTTATCAACATTGCTTACTTTCTTAGCTATAGCGCAAAGTAAGAATATAACAAAACAATATAATTATGCTTAGTGCTATACAATTTCTCATCGCGCGGTTTTTGTTATTCTGCGGAAAGTCGGTATTTTTAATTAAAATACAAGCGTACAAGCTTACATCACGTGGTCTTGGCTAGAATGCTGCTCGTATAGATCCTAACCACTGCAGAAATTCAATAATCACACTATATTAAAAAGCTGAAACCGCTATTACGCCAGAATTATAACGATTAGAGACTTAGTCTTAAAGTCAAGGTGAGTGGATATGCATGTACGATATAATTACACTTTCTTTATCTAAAAGTGACATTAGTGTTTTAAGAGAGAGTCGTTTACACATTATAAAACTGATGTAAATAGACGCCATAATTGAGAAAAAGAATAACAAAAATAAAATATGCAATGCGTAACAAATGACTGTGATAATGATCGACAGCATCAGTTTCATTCGTCAATTTTTTCAGTACAAACCTATAATTACAAACACTTTCACTAGACTTGTTATGCTAACCATATAAGTTAACTAACCTTTTTTCTTTAACAGTATCTTTTTTTGCTCATTTATCTTACAATCTTGTTAATCGACCGCACGAGGAACTGGTTCACTAACACGCGAGTTTCACTATGGAGACAGCAATTTCATTCATTTGAAAAATAGTCTATTTACAGTGCATTTACGATTGTCGTTTATGCTTTTCTGATTGTCGATGAAAGAGAAATTGTAATGGTTATACAATTTTTATTCAATTTTTTTGTGCTTGACTAACATTACTGATTGGTTAAATAGTGTTGTATTTTTAAATAGCATTGCTTTTTGCGTTTATCTGATTTATATTAGTGTATATACTTTATTACCACTTTAATATGTCATTACCCTGACACAGTGATTTGTGTTAGCGGTTTTTAGTCATATATTGAAGATCAAGAAGTTGAGTGTTTACAAAGCAAAGCACAAAAATATATGTGTTAAATATTTTCAGAGAGAGATACAAAAGTTTATACAGTTTTTTCCTAGTTTAGCAGCTAATATTAATTATTACAAACCCAACTTTAGAAGCTGTACTTTTGAAATGGAAGTGTTTGTGACGTGCATATTGAATGCAGAAATTTATTGTAGATCAATCAGTAGTGCACTATCCACCTATCTATAATCGTTTTAGAAATATTTGAAATTACTTTATTATACTGGATAAAATGTATCAATTATGCAAAATTTTTCTAGTTTTCTATAGAAAAGTGTTAAAGTGACATACGGCAATTGTCCTAATTCAACTAGTGGTACTTAAACGGTACAAGGTGCCTCTTGAAATATATTAAGCCAAAAATCGTGTCGCATGTGCAGGTTGCCAACAGATAGTTCTTGTAATTTAAATGAATTGAATACATGTAATTACTATTATTTTAGTATATTGTATACGTATGTATGTACATACATCTTTGCTAAACTTGTAGCAGAGTTTCTTATACTTAAGGTCAACTGCTTCTGTGTTACCTATAAGAGTACAGCAATTTTTGATATAAGAGTGTTTAAAATTTCTCTCAATCTTAATCTGTGGTGAGTGCAACTACAATGGCTTCCAAGCTATATTACTCTGTCGGACTACCACTGCCATTCTCGCTGTGCATGTAGTACGTGTAAATGTGCTGTTGTAGGCATTCTTACAATATTACTTCGCCATAAGTAATATTATGTTGTCATTTAATGCGAATGATTGATTTCATGGTAAATTGGCAAAAAAGTTCAAAAAAATATTGTTATTAATAGCGGATATAAAATTTCTGTAGGATATACTCTGTATACTTATACAGGGTGGCGCATTAGTGCATTAAGAACACGAGTATTGACTCACCTGAATACAAGGAATATTTTTGTTCAATTCTCGCACCAACAAAAATAGGAGACGTACCCATAGGTACCATACAATGGTACGATAAACGTCGTATATTTCTTTTCTTACCGGAACTAGCATTCTGAGTACACCGTAGTTTAGACGTAAAAATGGTCATAACTTTGGAAATACTCGGTATAGATCCAGCAAACCCTATATGAAAAGGCTCGTACAAGTAAACAGATTTTAAAAATACAAAAAAAGTATAGCGTTCTATTTAAAAAAAACATAAGTTAGATCTCGCGCGTCGTTATAAAGCACCCTGTATATGTGCAACTAATTTTATGAAGCCGAGGAATACCTTCACTTCTTCTCAATTTTTTTTAATCCACGTACTAATGTGCCGCCCTATATATGTATATATGTGTATATGTAAAGTAAAGTAAAGTTTATTCCCAAAAGATCACGCAAACAGAAAGTCACATATAAACTTAAATCTTAACTTAGTGTAGACATAATAATATTAGTACTAGTAATGATAATAATAAACGTATACATAATGATACAATAATATTGATAATAATACTAGTAATAGTAGTTGCAATAATAACAATATGAACGAAGCTTTAAGTACCTAAAACTAAAAATTGAAGTATTCCTGTAGGGAATAAAAGGCATTCACCACTAAATAATCGCGTAGATGTTGTTTGAAACGTAAGCGGGTTAAAATTTTCCAATGATTAGGAATTTTATTATATATTGTACCATATGTACCATACGATCATTTAAATTTACCCTCTAACAAGCCATGAAATTAGTTATTGAAAATATTATGTTATATTCTGACAATAAAACATATCTGACATTAATGTTGAGCAGATGTTGAGGAATGAATAACGTAATCACCTAAGAAATCGATTCGTAAGCTTTGACAACAAACACAATTTTCACATGGAACTTGCCAGAGAATTTTTAAAAAAGATCTACAAAAATTTACATACACATTTCATTGCGTGCAAGAGCTTTTACCAATTGATTAGGTAACCAGACGTAATTACCCTCAGTGGTTCTTAGGTACGATTAATAACAATGACGAAACACCCTTGCATTTACAAAAAATAGGCGTTGGCTTGCTGTTTCCCCTAGACGAATTATTGTGTGTTATATCGTCCTACATATAGACGATATCATAATAAGTTACCATTAGTAAATCAATTACATGATGATGAACACCGCGGGCGATATTTCCAGCAAGACAAGGTAACAGCCCACAAGACAAAGGCAACGATGGAATTATTGCATGAATTCTTTGATAATCGGATAGTAGACTTTTCACCACAATATCCGGATTTAACAATTATGGATTGTTTCATTTATCCACATCTAAGGAATAGACTATTTACGAATAGTACACCTACAATTGAAGAACTGAAGCTATCTGAAATATCTGCGAGGAAATTACAGCACATAATTTGGAATGCCTTCAATAACATGAGACTATGAGTGGCGTTATGTATAGAAAATGAGGGAGCTCAGTATGAACATTTATTGTAGCTGTTTTTATTATTAAACTTTTTATTTTTTCAACTGAAATGTTTGTATCTAGTTATTTGTCAAAACGATAAAACCTAATCTGTCCTCCGTACATTATAGCCTGTATCACACACACGCTGCAAAATAAGTCAACTTACCTTATACTACCAACTTAAGTTTAAAAAAGAAAAAAGCCTGCCTTCTAGAGGGTAAAATACATGATCATATTGTATTGTATTGACAATTTAATCCTTAATACTAATAAGGAAACCAAAAATTCGCTCGATTAGTTAACTGTGTTTCCAAAGAATTCATCTAAATTATAGTATGGGAGATTTAATAAATGCCCTTTTAACGTTATTTTAGAACTATAAAGAGTTAAACTTCGCATTGTCGCGGGTAAATTATTATAAATCTGTATATTCTACCGGAAATTAACACGAATGCTTCGCTCTGAAATAACTTTCATGGACGTCAATAGTACTTGCCTTTGTTTTAAACGTTACAGTGTTATACTGTAAGCAATTATTTTAAAATCGTGAGAGTTTTTGCAGTAGATTTTAAAGATAAATTATATGAAGCTAAAGTTCCTTTTATATTTAAGGTTTGAATTACACATGGCTTGTTTCATTTTAAAATTCTTTCTCGTAGCACTATTATTGGATATACATATGTACTTCTTATTTCTATTCTATGTATTGTTTTATTAAAACGTCCCTGTTGAAATTAAACATAAACTTTTGTAGTATACAGGCTGTCCGCGAAATACAAAGCATGCATTTAAGGGATGATAGCTACAACGATTTAGAAACAAAAACATATAATACACCTTGGGTGTATCTGTAAGCGTAAACGAGAAAAAAAAATTATTTCTCATGTCACAAACTTCGACGCATACTGTACACCGGCAGCTGATTATTGCAAGATTTACGACGATTAATGTCGTGTGTTCTTGAAAATGGGCAACACATCGAGGCTTTCCTGTAATACATTTTCTCCTGTCTCTCAAAAAAGTCCTTTTTAGGACCACCAATTTATCACAAATAAAAGAAAAGAACTCAATTTTGTAGTAGCCTTTACAAAAGAGCTTAAAGCGCCATAACATAATTGCAGTAATTACATTGATTTCATTCAATCCGACTTTCCCTAAACTTAAATTTTCATTTACCGATCGGAGACTGCTATTAAATACGCCCTTTTCACTCTAACTTCAACATAACATCGATTTTATTGTCATAACATTATTAAAAAAACCGCAAAGGTACCTTTATTTTAAAACTTATGGCTATTGACTTCGTACGATACAAGTTCAAGGTCGTATAAACAGATGATGCTTGGCATGCATCTGCGCTTCTAACTGTATACGTGTACAGTATGGTGGAAGACAAATGACACCACGCTTCAATTTCAAAGTATGAAATAATTCGTTTTCATCGTTGTTTTCAGTTATTTTCAACCCTAAATTTTTGATATGGTTTTTTGGTTATTTAAGAAGCAATATGGATGAATTTTCTTGTACAGTTTGACCAAATAAGGTTTTTTAGAAATATTTTTTTCTCGTTTACGCTTACAGATAGACCCAAGGTGTATTATATGTTTTTGTTTCTAAATCGTTGTAGCTATCATCCCTTAAAAGGATGCTTTGTATATCGCGGACACCCTGTATAGTATAGGCCACTAGCATTAGTAATTACAGGATGAATAGCTGAAATAACCATCAAGTAAACCAGTACATTGTTAAAATTTATACTGCTACACAACATGACATCTGCTAATGCCAGGGAAGCCAGTTTTCGCATCCTAGCGCCCTTACTTCTGGTAGACTTTGGTAAGTGATTCACTCAACACGCTATTACGTCGATGTATTGGGTGTCAAACAAAAAATGCGCCAAGCTATATCTCTGTTCCATATACTCCAATTTTGGGTCAGATATTAAATAGAATGATTTGATGAATACTATGTTTAAGGCTGCATTCAATTACAACGCTGTATTTAATTTTTACCGATTGCCAACCTTTTTTAAATTGTTTTATAATTTTTTTTATACTTTTGTTTGCTTCATTGGCTAGAGATTTTTTGATTTTTCATTTTATCACTTCTATTAGTTTTTTTATGTTTTTTATTGATTCGTTTTTTAAATTATTACCGAAAGTATCATCCAGCAAACATAATTCAGTTTACTTTTGTTATAAGATCGATTTTGAAAACATTCCGCGAATTCGTGTCCATAAAGCGTGAGCCGTAGGCCTTCGCCTTCAGCTCGCGCTTTAAACTGGTTACTCATTCGTGAAATATATTTTCACGCACTTGGTTCGTAAATAACTATTATTCAAGTAGTTCTAATACAATAAATTCTAGTCAATGTGGAATTTTGAGAAACAGTATAACTCTAGTAATTTGCTATGATCATGAGAGATAAATCTTCAATTCATTCAGTGTGATAAAGACTCATATATTCTTTAGAGAATTTTTTCACTCGATATTAGGCGCACATAATACACGTAACATTAATTCACTATCACCCACAGGACACCAAACACTTGGATAATTGCCAACGCGTTTCGACAGCGATGCTGTCATTATCAAGGTGATAATGGATGTCGGTGATGTCATAAAGAACTTTTTGCATGATTTCTTGTGGATTTTCTGCAGACCAGATGCAGTTTTAAGTATTGTCTCCACCATTCAGAGTATAATGTGCGACATCTGTCCATAAAATACGGTATAAGCATTCAATTTCCATCTGAGCCATTACTCGCAAAGAAAAATCGTTCCTATTAGCTAAATCTGTCTCCTTAAATTCAAAAGCATTTTCAGTTTATACGGCTACATTTTTTGTTGTTTCTCTACTCTCTATACTATAGATGCAGTAAAATTCTATTCCTTAGGCAATTAGTTTTCGTTTGTTTTTTGTTATTAACTTAATTTGTTAAAAAGTTATAATAATTTGAAACATATACCTACGTTATGACAGCCTTCTGTTTTAAATGACGTGCCCTGTACCAGACTTAACTACTGATGGAAAATAATAATTATGTATGGACATTTTTTTAGAAATGAAGGTTTAATTTTTGTTATTAGTACTTATATTATATCAGATTATATACGACATGATTATTGAAATACGTATTGTTGTGTCACGAATGACGCAAATAAATAGTATAATAGTTGTTATAAAATAAGCAGATTATAATGTCAATTATCTTTTACAATTGATTAACTAAAACTGCCCTCCCTCTTCCCTTACCTTATAATTTGCCAATTTAATTGTATGATGTGTGTATGTGTTATCCGATGTCCCTCTGCTGTCCGTTTGTTTCCTTTGCTGTCTCCTTGTAGATTTAAATTCTTTTGTTCTTCCCGCCGGGTTTCTTTTTCTTGTACACTTTAATTTTGATGATTTATATTATAACTAGCACTTTCAACTTATTATTCGCCTTTTTGCGATGTGTTGTCTATATACGAGTTTTGTTGTGACTTCTCTCTTCTGTCAATTTTTTTTAAAACTTATCAAGCCGTTGAATTCTTGATGCCACCACTTGATATTTTAAAAGGTGTTTTGTAATTCTAGCTTTAACTTTATTGTTGTTACGCCAAAATGAATGTGATTATGTATTGTGTATGGTTGTGATGTGTTTTACAATAAATTTTAGGAATAAAATTTTTCACATTATAATCTGGGTTTTTCGATTTTTCCCTGTGCACGTCATTAACTGAAGTTTTTCTTTAATTAATTAATTATTAATTTTTTTAATTCAATTAAATTATTTAACCTATCTAAGGAAATAGTGGTAAACTATCCGTGTAAAGTAAATAAATATTATTGTTAAATTATTTGTTTCGTTAATCATTCATATCATATCCTAATAATATATATGTATATATATAGAATTAAATGGTGTATGCTCTATAAATAATAATAATGTGTTAGGCATTATTTTAATATAATACATAAAAATGTAACACTAAAATGAGAAGCAGCTTATAACACATTTGTTTCCGATACTGAGGAGTTATTGCAGACTGAACAAACAATAATAATAGTAATAAAGCAAGTTAGTTTTATGTAGCCATAATTTTTAAATATAGCGTATAAAGTTACATGATTGGAAGGATAGTCAAAGATTGCAAGAATTGCAAGAAGTTGTCGATGGCGTTATATACATTCAACATAAAGGTGCGGGTATAAATCGTATTATTATAACGGGAGTTATAGAAGAGATATTTAGAAAAATGTACGTAATACATCCGGAAACGGAATGCAGCTAGATATGCGGAATGTACGTATGTATAAAATAACGGAGATAAATCGAAGCAGATACAAATATGTATATGTATTTGATACTCAATGAGTTTTCTATCATTTTATCGTTGAATGAATTTAATAGCTTACGTTTTCTGGCGTACGAACTCTATATCAATAGTTGTATACATGGTTAAATTGCATGAGGAACATGATACTGTTAATTAATGGCGTACGAACTCTATATCAATAGTTGTATACATGGTTAAATTGCATGAGGAACATGATACTGTTAATTAATCAAAATATTAAAATTGTACAAAATGTAATATGAGCATTCGGAAGTATAGGTCGTTTAAGAGTACCAAGTAAGTTATTGATATAAACCATAAATTCTTGAGAACTGGAACAAGTAACCGTTGTAGCTGTGTAAATACTACTCTGGATGCATACGGCAATAGTGAGACCAGTGATCACTTAAGGAGAAGAGGCTTGGAGCAAAAGAACTAATCTGCCCAGTGCGACAGGTAATCTCTCGAAATTGCAAAGATTAGCATACACATGCATCACTGGGGCAACGAAGACATGTCCCACAGCAGTTACTGAAGTGGTACAAAACCTTACTCCTCGTCAGATATTGGTGGAGAGCACAGTAACAAGGACTACACGTAGAATGATCGGGGAAGGATTGGCTAGGCATATACCTCAGTCTTCTGAAAGTAAGAAAATCTACATGTCCCGAGACGACTTACCAAGAAAGTTCAACTTTGTGACAAGATTTATCATAAAGCTTAGTACCAAGAGCTAATGGGACAAAGATGCAATCTCGAAACTCAATAGCAACATCATCAAATGGTATATCGATGCCTCCAAAACGGCAGAGGGAACTGGAGTGGGGATATATGGGTCTAGAACCCAATATTTTGAAACCTGCTACTCAAAGATGTTCAACATTGACAGAAATTAAGGAAAACAAGAGATTATCATTATGCGTGATAGCCAAGCAGCCATCACGACGCTGAACTCAAATATTATCCGCTCTAAGGTGGTTTGGGAGCGACTAGGCAAACTAAATGAGCTATGCAAAAGGAACATGATAATCCCGGTGTGGTTTTTGGGACACCCAAGAGTGAAACGAGATAATAGACAATTTCGTTAAGAAGGGGGCCAAAGTACCTTTTGTGGGGGCAGAACCTTTTTGCAGAATAAGTAGCAGTATAATATTGGAGAAGCTCAAAAGTAGAGTAGAGCAGCGAAACTCCAAATACTGGGAGAATCGTCACGGTATGAGGCAAGCTAAATCTCTTCAGGGAACATATAACCAAAAGAGATCTTCAGAATGCATTCACGTCAGCAAAAGCAATATTTGTATATTGAAAGGGGTCCTATCAGGCCACTGAAAGTTGAATGGACACTTAAGTAGGCTTTGAATAACGAAGAAAGCCGAATGTAAATTTTGCGGGGAAGAAGATACAACATTCAGCCATCTACTCTCAAACTGCTCCCCACTGTAAAACTCAAGGGTATTGCACCTAGGAGCACATGAAATTGAAGAGGGAGAATCGGCCAATTGTAAATACAGGGAGAGTAGGGGTTACAATAGATCTTTTAAGTCACAGTGTACACTACGTATGTATGTACGCCCTGAGAAAAAGTGGTCGGGACGGCTAAGCGCTTCAGCAATATTCGGATGCATTGCTGCTACGCTTAGCCGTCCCGACTACTTTTTCTGCGAGCGTACATACAACTGTTGTAGCTGCTGTAACATAATTCGTACTGTTGTATAGACATATGTACATGTATCAAAGCCACTATTCGGATATACTTAATTTACCTTATAATTGTCAGATTAGCAACATTTAACCTTCTAGAAATAAAGCCGTTCCTAATGGTGACAGTATATATTGTATAGAGACACTTTCAGTGCTATTTTACTTTTTATTTTTTTTTATAAAACTTGTACAAGAGGTTAATTAGAAACTAAATCTTTAGGCCGGCTGGAAGACTTAGGGAAGACCTAGCTGTTATTAGGTGCAATGTGACAAGGACGGCTATGTTGTAGCAAGAAACCGAGTATTAGACAGGTTAAACCAAGTTGGAGAGCATTGAAATTCTTTCATTAATTAATTTTAAAGAGAAATATAAAGCTAATTATCTAGGTAAAATTTAGACAATAATTTAGGCCAATAGACATTAAGTAACCAGGAACTCACCAGAAAATGTCATTAAGAAAATTTGGTAAAAAACCAATTTTGAATAAATGTAAAATATTATGTTAAAAGAAATATCTGAAATCAAATAATGTTAATAGGTAAAAAAAGGATTATATTAGTGAAAACTAACCACAAAAATTATTAAAATAAGGAAAATTGATGTTTTTTCATGTCTACAAGTTGGGTGTATTTCTTTCTTCGAAAACCGACGCCAACGGCTTGTATCTAAAATTATTTTATTGAATTGATTATTAAACCTTAATTTATTTTTTCCAAGCACCAGAACTGACCAAATCTTCACCCATCTGTCCTGATTTACCATTTCCAAGGCCGTAATTCCAGATAAAGTTCCATCATAGGAATAAGGTTAGAATTTCCGATCCATTTTATTGTTGCGTTTTGATCAGTTCCGTTTGTTTATTTCACTAATTTAATTATTATAACAATCCATTTGAGACATTAACTTTAAACTACGTAGAAAATAGTACTATTTTTAATAATTTCAATTTATCGAAAAGCGACGCCAAGAAAATTAATTAATTAATTAATTAAAATTTTAATTTGACCTTGAATTAATATTCTAATTAAACCAATAGTAAGGCCGATAAAGTAGTTTTCTAGTTTTAAGATTAAAGTTTATTCATGTCACAATAGAGGGCGCAAATAATAAGTTTATTAAATAAATAAATATTGTTTATTAGGTAAGTACATTTTGTTTCTATGTTAATTGAACCGATTAATTTTGGGTTATTTATCAAAATCTATTATTTGTTTGTTATATTATTTACGTGTGTTATTTATATGTGTCAGTATAATAAAAAATTGTGTATAACTTAAAATTGTGTATTATTCAGAGGAGTGAATTTATGTTGGTTACCTTATTTAATATTATTCAATATTTAGAATATCTCGTGAACACCCCTGAGATTAAGAGAGCTCACCAGCCCAAAATTTTAAACCTGAGAACTTTTTTTTTTCAATCAGTATTTTATAAAAATATCAGTAGAATCACCAACGTGGCCTCAAGTTATTCTTGAAGCCCTCAACGTGTGGGTCTACGATAATATAAACTGTTATACCTACAGTATAAAATGTAATATTTGACATTTTCAAATACATCTATGTATGTAACATACATACATATACGTAATTCAAAATAATTAATTAATGAAGTATTGTACATTTACGGCACAGACGAAGTCAGAAAAATGTTATATATTCGAAGCTGTCTTTAAAATAAACTGAAATGGACGGAAACATATAGCTTTTCCTATTTCACTGTAGTTTAAAAGTGATATTATATTCGACAATTGTTTCGATAATAAGTAATACAAGAGCATAAATTCCTGAAGATTTAGCACAAGATCCTGTATTTTTTAAAATTTGCTACTTAATGGATTATAAAAATAACATTATATTTGAAAAATTTTCATTTCTAAAGCGTCTGCAATTATAGTTCCCACCTTGAGTACACTACACTTCTCCTACTATAGTAGTTGCGGTGGAATATAATTAAATAATTTATAGCTTTTAGAATTTAACACAATTTTCATGAAAATAGAAATGCTTTGTAAGTCAGTGCTATATAACGATTGAAATAAAATCAAAGTCAAAATCAAAATAATAACATCCATTATATTCGATAGCAGAAAAGAATTGAAAGCTCTTGTAAGAGGTTCTCTAAAACAATTTGTAACACAGACGTGAAAAAATATATTTTAGAATTCAAATAACGTACGAGAAAATCAATCAATTAGTTAGTATTTTTTTAACCCGTTCTGAAGAAATTATGTAAACCTAGAGACTAATTAGAAATAGTTAAATATTTTACATCAAACTGACAATTCTATTTGTTTAACTACATTAATATTATCTATCATAACTCATTCTAGAATACAAATAAAACAACTTACAACGAGCTGTACGTCCATCTTCCGTTTTTCGGTCAAAAAATTCTGTTTCCGTTATTCTAAGTGGAATGATACCGTATTGGTACGCTCGAGTTAGCTACTGAGTCGTATATATTACAGAAAGCTTCTTGCTTATGCAAAGCACCGTTTGAACCGCGTTAATTTAGAAAACGCGCACCGAATGCTGTACAATCTCATCCGCATGAACTTGACAATGAACCTTGTAAAGTGCAACAACGGTGAACCGACTCACTTTCTGTAGGCAGCGTGATGTCGAACACTGCAGGATCGCACAATGTGGCTTGGATTTCTGCCCGAAACACCGTAATATAAGTTGTGTCGTATCCCACCAACGGTGTTTATGTAGATCCTGTATTGTATAGAACAGAAGAGAAAAGAAATATGAATAAGACCGTGTATACGTTATTTTTGTAGGAATGGAATAACTTTCCCATGGATACGTAAACGTAACAAATATCATAAAAGTACAGTTAAAGTGAAACAAATGTTTTTTGATATAATTTAATTCGTATTCTGTTCAAATGTATATTTACGAATAATAATAATAATAATAATAATAATAATTTATGCCTTAGCATAATAGACTTTAATTGTTCAAAAGTAGGAAGGATTGCTTACTACTGCAACCTATTTGGATTACCCTTACATGTTACTAAAGACTGTTATATAGCACTAAATAAGTTACTGATACCAGGTGTCTAAGCGTTTGATAGATAATTATATAAGACGATGGTAAACACGTTCTAAAGTGTTCTTATTTATTAAAACGAATTGAATCTATTGTTTATAAAGAACAGAATTACCGAGTCGCATGTGACGCTGCGTAATTTAATTGGTAAGAAACGATAAAGGAATGTCTTTAACAATGTTAATGATCATTAACAATATGCAGAGGCAATTGCATAGAGCAATCAAGGAATCAATAAAATACATATGGCGCTCGAAAGAAAAATCATTATTTGACGTCTCTGATGATGCTGGTAGGTAAGAAACGCTTTTAACTCAGCGAGGTGTTTAGTTTAAAACGCCACCCTAACTCCTGAACTTATCTGAGCGAGACGTGGCTTAGTGACAGTATACCGGACAACGAGGTTTGTGTAGAGGGTTACAAACTCATAAGGAGAGGTCGCGGGTTTCGTGGAGGCGGGGCGGCTATTTATTTGCAAGAGCGAATTTCCTATAAAATCATTACCACTGCACTAGGGATCGAGCAACTGTGGATATCGGTAACAGTAAGTAACCTTAAATTAGCAATCGGGGCTGTATATAGGTCGCCTAGATGTAACTATGATTTTTTCATAAATGAATGGCACTAATTATCCCGGAATATGATCTCTTAGCGTTGCTCGGAGATTTTAATATAAACCTAAGTATCTTTGATTCAATATCAGTCACCAGCCTTGTTGATATAACGCGATTGGACAGACTCAAATGGTCCCAACTGCTACGAGAACTACGAGTTTAAGCTCTTCGTTAATTGACTTAATCTTTATATATGACCCGGAATTCATCAGTGAAGTTTGTGTTTTGCCACTACATAATGTATCTGATCATGATTTGGTTTCTGCTACTCTTACTTTAGATAATCCAATCCCAAATAATTACTTACATAGAATATCGAAGTTATCGTAAATTTGACTATGATGCTTTTCAACATGATTTGAATAAAATCCCATTTTTCTATATGTACGATATGAATAGTGTTGACGATACGGCTAACTATTTGTCCCAATACTTGATGTCACTGATGGATCGCCATATCCCTTTAATTAGGTCTTATAGCAAAAAGTTGCCTGCTCCGTGGATGACCGAGACGATCAGACAAATGCAGAAGCTTCGGGATAACGCCCTTCGAACCTTTAAAGGAAAACGCACCTCGTCTACATGGAACTACTACAAAAGCCTGCGCAATATTACCACAGCAGCAATTAAACGGGAACGGAAGTCGTACCTTGAGTTTAAACTTCGGCAAATGCATTCTCGTGGTGATCACTGGAAGGTCTTTAAGAAAATGGTTCTCTGTAAAGAAGGATATGCCTCTGCCACCGCATTTACGTCGATGCAGAAATTAATAGTTTCTTTATTAGTTCCACCCCTGCCTCCAGTTTGAACGCCGAGATGCTAAATTGGTATAAATTTCGAACTTCAAATAAAATTTCTCTTTCAAACCTGTCGACGAAGATACAGTTTACTTATATTCTCCATAAAAAGTAATGCCATGGGGAGCGACGGCCTCAACATTAAATATATTCAATTGTGTACTCCCCACATTGTTCCTTATGTCACCCATGTCATTAACTCTTGCCTGGAAATTAATTCGTTCTCAGCGTGCTGGAAGGAATCTTTTGTAATGCCTATTCCCGGCATGCCGGCACACTTACCTCTTCTTTGCATTTCTCGCAGTTTTTTAAAAAGGGATTTCGATATCAAATATGCAATGTCATCAATAATTTCCCTTATAACGTAAGGAACGTACGCTCTGTCATCGCGTTCAGGAAAAGGCTTGCGGAGCACCTGCTCACGGGACGAATGTGATCTGTTAATAATCTATAATTTGAGACATTTAGTCTTTGTAAATCTTGTGGGTTTGATAAAGTTGGTGAATTATGCTTGTTTGTGATTCTTATTTATTTATTTTATGTTGTTTCTTTTGCTCTCTTTAGTTGTAGGTTAGGTATAGGTCATGTTTAGAATTTTGTATCAAGGACGAAAATAAATTACTATTATCATCTACAACACCGCAGACGAGCCATATACAAGAAAAGAATCGCAGGAACGGCAGAGGGCTTCATATTTGTCATAATATGAAGTATGAAATGTTTGGAATGTGTCCTATGACGGAATCGTTTTAATCAAGAGGGGCTCAACTTCAAAGTGATTATAGAAGTGGTTAGTCGGATAGTTGAACAAAAACATGTCCTAGGCAACGGAGAAGCCGAACTCGTTCTACTGACTAGGAGAAAACTATCTAGGAAAATCGAGATGCCATACGGACGTCATCTATCAAAACTAGCTCGGGCTGTGGCCGGCGACAGCTAGATCACTATCCGGAAACAGATCAAAGGAGTTACTACTTTTATTCGATTGAGGAGTTTTTTAATTGCGAGTGGTGGCGTGTCTCGGATTGGGTTCCTCCGGGTCCGCCGGTAAGTTGCATGACCAATATTTTTTCTTTTTTTTTTAATAAATTCTATATTGTCCCTTTCGTGTTTTAAATTAAATATTTTTAGCATTTTGTTTTTGATGTTACCGCTTTCCGGTTTGTCAAATATTACTTTGTTAAATTATGTTTTTATAGTCAAACTATCACTCATTGTAAGTTAGTTTGTTGTTATTGTATTTTACATTATTTCTTTTGTCTCTGTTGCAATATTGCTCAATGCCAATGGTACGACGAATAAATCAAATCAAATCAAACCAAGTCGTCAAGCGATAAGGCTGCTAAAGTGATAACAACGCTGAGCTGACTTATAGAAAGCGAATGAGGATCAATGGCGAGTAAACATCTGCTCTTGATCGTTACTTATTCATATTACTGCATGGAAGTGAGGTTCGGGAGATGACTTCATTACAAAAATGTAAAGCGTTTGGCACGTTTTTCAAGAGTGAGTAATGGAGCGGCTACAAAGAAACACGACCATGAGAGGTGAGCTCTTTAACGCCAGACCACACCGTACAAACCATACTTTTTAGAAACCATCCCTTGCAGAAAACTGTCTTGTTCGTTAAGAAAGTTTGAAGGAGAAAAGGAAGGAGAAATAAAGGTAGCAACTGAGGCTAAATGCAATGTGATTTTCTGAAGTAATGCGACCAGTGGATGCAAGCTGAATTTTACGCTTGATAAAGTCAGGTTTTTTAGCGCGTGGAAGCGTAACACAACGGTCACGGGTCTTGTCATAAATGATGGGTTTAGACAATTTTCGTCATTCAATAAAAAAAAAATCTATATATCTATAAGATGTGGTATGACTACTGTAGTTGTGGAATGTGTGAAATATGTGTAAAAATGTAAAATAAATGTAAATAGAGATGCCCAATGCTGTATCGTAAATGAGCTACAAGCACTTGAAGTTACAGTAATTAGTTATTGTCTGTTTACAAATTGTTTAGTATAAATGTTTAAGTTTTCTCAATAGAAACTAATCTAGGGACTCGCGAAGTCAGTTTGACGAGTTTGCTGATTGTGATCACCCTCTTTCAATTAAGGTAAGTAATAAATAACACGAGCGTCGTAAAAACTAAAATGAATGAGAGCTTTTGCGTTCGTTTCGCTTCCTCTTCCTTTTCCATAATATAGTGTCTTAATGTGGCGGTTGCAGAAATGGTTTCACTGGAGTTATCTTCACCTTCCATCACATTCAGTTTCTGGATCTTATTGATAGGGTATATAAGATCGTTTGATAGTCTCATAGGTTATAAAATAAGATCATAGTCGTTAACAGGAAGATTTAAGCGAGGAAGCGTCGATGGATGAATTAGAAATAGTTTCGTATATCTACACTTTTTTGTTTTTTATAATAGATATACATATTTGAAAAGAGGACACAATCGTTTGTAATTGTTCCGTTTTTTGCAAAGATCTTTAAACAAAATAGCATTTTCATAGATCGAATATTACATTTGAACTAATATACATATGTATGTATGTATGTCAGTCAGTACATTTCTCATTGCTTTGCAGTGACGATAATAATATAAAAAGGCTGTTCCATGCCCACTGTCGCCTCGTTAAAAAACTTAGGGATCTTTTCGTGTATCGATATATTTGCTTGAGTATTTTTACTTCAATATGTGTGTACATGAATATCTACTATTTTCATTCTGCTTAATTACATATGTAGGTAATTTCTTGTTCACAAAAATTATACATGTCTTACAATGTAGTAGTGTTGATTTTTTATTACTTGTTATTGACTATTCGATAGTAAAACTTCTTATTGTTATTAGAACCTATCGTTATAAGAAGCCAGCTACAAAAAATTCTTCTAGTGCAGGCCATGGGCGAGTGAGATAGAGATACCAGTCACCTCTGAGCTTACAAGGGAACACCGGCGGGTGTCCCCCTCCGATTTAGAAGAAACTTTACAGATCGAAAAAGTACCTCAAAATAAGAGACATGTATTTTTTTTTATCTGCGTATCTGCAGGATTTTGGGGTACAGCCCCCTCCAAAGTTTGGACGATTTTTTAATTTTTGCAAATATTTCCTAAACTATAAGAGATATTCAATTTTCTTCTTACCATAATTTGCAGCATATTGCGTGGCCCTAAGGGTGGCGTCCGTATTCGCAAAAAATTAATAACGAGGGACGGGGTACCCCATACCCCCCTTTTTTTTAACATTTTTTCTTTTTCTTATTGATCAATAGAAGGCCGCTTTTACATAGAATACGATGATGTATAACAAGTTTAGAAAATTTATAATTGTAAAAATAGAAAAATAATAATAAGCTTCAAAATTAATAAACTTGTCTATTGATATAAATCAAATGAACTATAACAGATGTAATTTTCTTTGCTTAACATAATTTCCAGCGTCATATGTCATATATGTGTGATATAAGATTTGACTTCATTAATAAAAGTATCGCTTACTAACTTTAGGTTTTCCATATCAGTACGCTTACAACGAGTAATAAATTTTGTTATCTTACGTGATACACCTTTATGTACCTTCTTGAAGTGCCATATCCACTAATGTCCTGCTTTAAACGATTCGTGTCCAATTTTTCTTTAGCTTCTAAAGCCCACCGTTGAAGATCGATATCGTGAATTATTTTTCCATCGATATGGGGTACCCCGTCCCTCGTTATTAGCTTTTTGTGAAGATATCTACCTTGCGACTATGTATTATGCTGGAAATTATGTTAAGGAAAGAAACTTATATCTGTTATAGTTCATTTGATTTATATCAATAGACAAGTTTATTAATTTCGAAGTTTTATTATTATTTTTCTATTTTTACAATTATTAATTTTCTAAACTTGTTATACATCATCGTTTTCTATGTAAAAGTGGCATCCTTTTGTTGAATAAGAAAAAGAAAAAATGTTAAAAAAATGAGGGGTATGGGGTACCCCGTCCCCCGTTATTAACTTTTTGCGAATACGGACGACGCGAATACGGACGACGGGCCATGCAATATGCTGCGAATTATGTTAAGAAAAAAAATTAATATCTGTTATAGTTTAGGAAATATTTGCAAAAATTGAAAAATCGTCCAAACTTTGGAGGGGGCTGTACCCCAAAATCGTGCGGATACGCAGATAAAAAAAAATACGTGTCTCTTATTTTGAGGCACTCTTTCGATCTGTAAAGTTTTATCGAAATCGGAGGGGGACACCCGCCGGTGTTCCCTTGTTAGTGAATTTATACTAATCTCCAGTCATCCACAATCACAAGTCATACCGACAAGTAAGTATGAGTATTAATTACTATGATTATCAAGCGTCGACCAAATTTCGTGGCAGTATTTCCTACCAGCAAGTAAGAGGGGATAGTATTATATAAAATCACGCAGTCTATCGATATTAAAATAAAACTTGCGCGGAGTTTGTGAATCTATTAAAATATATTAGTTAGTCAAATACATATATACCATCATATTATCACACTTCCAGTTAAATGTTACTCGTGTATTCCAAATCAACTCTCAGTCATAATTTTATTTCGCTTATCACTTTACTATTCGTGAACTCGGCATTCGGTTAAGCGACAAATGTGTTCTCCACCTCTAGCTCTTATTTGTTTAATTAATGTTCCAATTTCCGATTTTTTACAGATTTAGTATTTTCAATTTCAGTGGTCTGTCTGTTGTATTTAATTGTATATTTCTCTTTCCACATTTGTAAACCGTCTCTGTAGGTTTAGTCCAGACCGAAGTTAAGCCAGATTGTAGTTTCAAAATAAAACATTTGTAGGTAAAGATAATACAGTTATTAGGTAGGGCATTTACCGCTGTTCTTCATTTTTTAAGATGTTCAATATTTAACGGGCCATATTATTAACGAACGTCCATATTTACAAACCCTAATAAGAAATATTACGGAGGATAATATGTAACGAAACGTCGAAATTGAGGTTAAAATTTGATGTAAATTTGATTTTTTAAGCGGTTATACAGTGCGAGCAATAAAAATTGAATTGTGCTGGCTCTATATGTTTCTAATTTTATGAATACTACCTTCTAATTAGACCTTTACCCACAATGTGTTTGAATTTGCTATCAAGTAGTGTATTAGCCCGTCATTTTGTCTGTATATACATATTTATGCACCTATTTATAGTTCATTTCACCATATTCCAAATATCCAACTAATCCAATTATCACACATTGTAGTAAATAATAAGGCACTGCAAAAGCTTTACAAAATCAATGAAAATGCTATTTTTCTTAAAGATCTTAACAGAAAACGGAACAATTACAAACGATAGTGTCCTCTTTTCAAATATATCTATTATAAATTGACTTTGCCAAAAAACAAAAAAGTGTAGATAAATTAAAAATATTACATCTATTATGGATTAATAGTTATTTTTTATACAGGTTAACATATGTTACTGTGACCTTCTGACTTTCCTTACTGTATTTCAGTCAGGAAGAGGTCTTTTATATTGTAATAGTTGTGACACGTCTACTTTGTAGTATCTTCTTCTTCATTTATTTATTCTTGTGTTTTGTTTTATTTTATTGTTTATGTACATATACTTATACGGTCAAAACCAGACGCCATCATAATATTACGTAATTGTCCATTTTTTCATCAATCAATGGCATTTAGTGCATGATTAGTGTTAATATTATTGCTGAGAAGAGTAATTGTAAATTTTGTAGAATTATTTATATAAAAACAAAGGGATTTATAAAAAGTGCACCAGTGTGCAGTGAATACAATAATGTTGTATTGTATGTTAGATTTACGGTTCATTTATTTAATGATGTTAGTGTTTTGTTACATTTCACTGTATGTTCCTAACATTAACGCTGTTGTCTAGTTCATATACACCAAATACATATGAATTACTTTTTTAAATAAATTATGTACTATTTTTTTTAATATGGCGTAAATCAAGCTTTATTAGGATACACGAAACCGAACTACCACTTAATAAATCTAAAAATTTTTTCACATCAGGTTCGAATGGCATTCCTGGTTTTGTTGTTCGTAATTGTGGTGGTGCGTTTGCGAAACCAATAACCACTATTATTAACCTCATCCTGAAAAGCTCAACATTTCCAAAGTGCGTGTTTGTCCAGTAAAAAAGGCTTATGCGTCTGATAGTTGTAATTACCGACCCAATTCCCTACTTTGCAACTTTTTCAAAGTGTTCGAACATATTCTATTTCTGCATTTTTATTCCCAGTTTAGTGGTCTAATATCAAGTGACCAACACGGATTTGTACGTCAGCGTTCTACGGTCACAAATTTAGCGTTTGTATCTGAGACGTTGGATAACAGAGGTCAGGTGGATACAATCTACCTTGATTTTCAGAAGGCATTTGACCAGATTGACCAAAAATGGGACCGAAAATGGGAGTTATTAGGATGTTTTGCTCCCTTATGTGTCTTACTGAAATCGTATCTGACTAATAGACACTTTCAGGTCTGTTATATGAATTTTACTTCCATCAAACAGTCGACGACCTTGGGCAGAGCACAGGGCTCAAATCTTGCCCCTCTCTTGTTTCTTCTATTTATCGATGACATTGTTCATACTGTAAACTCCAGAGTTAGTTTCCTCAATTAATTTCGCAACTGATTGCATTCTGTCGCCGAAGTATTTAGACCGGATCTTGGATTGGTCCAGGACTAACAGGCTGCGGTTCAATATATACAAATGCTCTACCGTAATCGATACTAAACGTGTGGAGCCTATCAGATATCAGTACAGTATTATTAAGGGAATATTGTTGCAGGCATCTGCATCAATCACTGATTTGGGTGGTCTTTTCGATCGGTCCTTATCATTTTCGGAGAATATGGTAAATTTGTTCTCGAAGTGCTATAGTATGTAGTTCTTTATGTATGGTAATTCAAGGGATTTTCAGTATTTAATGCCTTTCGCTACGTTGTTTTTCGAGATGGTTAGAACTCGGTTAAAGTATACAGCTCTAATTTGGCATCCTATTTATGAGACACATTAATTCTATAGAGTCTGTGTAGAGGAAATTCTTGAAATTTGTGCATTTGCTACTAGAGAGATTTTATCTTGAGAGAAGTTACGACTACAATGTTCTTTTAAATAAATATTATTTTGCATCTCCGTACACTCGAATAATTCTCTCAATACTCAAAGTTCTATTTTCGCTGCTACACAATACGATAGATTGTCCGATGTTATTACAAAAATGTAATTTCTCAGTACATCATACAGGCTCCAGATCTGCTTTTACCCTTTATTGTGACCCAGCTAGAACTAATGTATTGGCGAGATCACCTATTTCCCTGATTTCGTCCTTCAATCGGATATCTGATCTGTGTGACATTAATGCTAATCCCTTCTTCTCAATTATAAATGCAGCTTCGCAGCGCTTTAATAATCACAGTTGATGACTATACAATCACCTCTTTTCCTGTTCTATGGTGCTTTATTTTTTCTTCCCCTCTCTTTAATTTTTTTCTATAGTATATAAGTATTACTTGTAATAGTTTTGGAGTATTATTACTATCAATTATTGTTTCTATGAATTATTATTAAATCTCTTTACACTCTATTACACTCTCATTAAATTGGGTGTAAAAACTGTAGGAATTAAAGTTTTATTATTATTACTATCACTATTATTAAAACAACAGAGCGCTGTCTCCTTGCATTTTACATCGTTATGAACGAGGCAGAAATATTTAGCGATATCCCGGTTTGGCTAGAGAGCAGTCGGTGTACTACTTTATTGACTCAAATTACACTTGGAAATCTTTTATAATTTTGCTAGAGAATAGTAAACTTATTATCTCGCTGTACTGTCTAACTATTTGGCCAAAGAAAAACATCAAAGGTGTGTATTACTAACCTAATATACCTATAGCTAAAAATTATTAATTAATTATTAATTTATTTTAATATTAGATACGACTATGTAATAGGTACAAGTTATAAGCAATTCATAACTGAAATTATACCAAATTTGTTTAAGTAATTACATTTACATTAATGAAATGTGACAATTATCTCGACAAGTTGGGAACTGACAGAATATGTTATAAAACATTAAATCAGAGATAATTTGAAGCATCCAAACCTCGTTTTATTCAACAGTATTTAACAGTCTTGTACCAATTGTAGTACCTGTACACTCGAAAATAATGTTACCAGTTATTAGCTCATTTGGAAAGGTATGTGATACAGAAAACAACAGAACGGGAGGTGTAATGATGTTCGTCAAAAAAGAGTATAAACCAAAACTTTATTATAAAAAGTATATACATAATACATTATGGATTCTAGCGACACAAGTATTAATGCGTAAAATTAAATATTTAGTAACTACACTATATCGCTTACCTTCCAGTAGCGATAACAAATTTTTAATCGCATTTGAAGAATTTCTAGAAAATATTATTGACTTCGACGGGACACACATCATATGCGGCGATTTTAACTACGACTTGACGAAGGAAGGCTTTTATACGAAAAAGTGTAGTGAGATTATATTGCAATATGGTTTGAAGCAATTTGTAAATGAATGTAGGTACAAGGATAACACTATACATCTCTACATTAATAGGTTATGTCGTGTCTAATGATAAGAATTTGAAGATAAAAGTCTGTCATACACCTAAGATAGGTGACCATTCCTTTATGTCCATAAATATGGATAACAACAATCAGAATATTCAACATGAGGTACCTACATCAATATCGTAATTATAAAAATTTTAATAAGACACATTTTCAGGACAGATTGCTTGCAAGAGAGTAGAGTAATAATGGTAATGTCGACCAAATTGCAAACGATTTTCTGACTAGTATTTTTAGCATAATTAACGATATGTGCCCTATTACTGAAACAGAAATATTACAGCTAATAAACAATGGGTAACTGGACATGTTTTAGAACTAATGAAAAGAAGAGATGAGAAATATAAAGCTGTCATAATATATGATAGAGCATATATGATAGCAGAATGAGAGCAATATAGAGCTGCAAGAAACGAAGTAGTTAAAACGATTAGATTAGAAAAAGAACAATATTTCTATATATATCGGATATATTGGATTCGAATAAAGCTAATAGCACAAAACTATGGAGAAACCTCAAGTAGTAGGGTATTACCCAATAATACAAATGGAGGCCCATATGAATGCATTTAATTTGGAAACAAGATGGTCAGCGGTCAAAGTATTGCAGATTATTTTAGTAGATACTTTGTAAACAGTGTTACTGAGATTATACAGTCTGCTAAAAATTTTAACAGTAAATATAACAAAATGGAATCCTTTACTAAGCTATATATGTCGCACATAAGATGTTTTGTGAAATGTCTAAAAAAATCAGTGAACTTCGAAACTGGTATAACTACAAATACTCTATTGGATAGTTTTGAAGTGGTTGGTAATCGTCTTCTCGATATAATTAATGGTTCCTTAGAGACGGGTGTTTTTCCGGTGACATGGAAAATCTCTACAATTACAACGATACCAAAAGTGACCAATACTATACTATGTGAGGAATTTAGGCCTATAAATACAGTACCCTCATATGAAAAGGTTTTAGAACTGGCGGTGAGGGATCAGCTTCAAAGGTATTGTGATGAAAACGCAGTGCTAGCACAAAATCAATCGGGTTTTAGGTTAAATCATTCGTGGGAATCAGTGATTATAAATATAAGTGACGTATGGTTCAGAGCTATGGATGAAGGTGAATTATCAATTGCAGTGTTTTTAGACTTTAACAGGGCGTTTGAAACTATTAATAGAAACTTTTTAGTTAGGTAATTATCAAGAATTGGACTAAGTGGAAATGTTTTAAGATGGGTTGAATCATATTTAACCAATAGAATGCAAAAAGTAAGGTATAACAATTATTTATCTCCTGATATTGTAAATAGTAGTGGTGTGCCGCAGGGGACTATTTTACGTCCACTCCTTTTTAACTTGTACATAAATGATTTAGTTAAATGTGCTAGACATTGTAAAATCATTTTATTTGCGCATGACACTATGCTATATATTAGTGGTAAGAATGATCCATAGTTCAATGCATAAATCAGGATTTAGACAGAATTTATATGTGCGTATGTGACAATAATCTAAGCATTAACATGAAGAAAAGTAAATTTATAGTATTTTGTAAAAAAAGTATGATTGAATCCATCAATGTTCCCATAAATGTTTACATAGATTTACGTATTGATAGAACTTTCAACATAAAATACTTAGGAGTAATGTTTGATGAATGTTTGAGTTTTAAGGATAATGGTAATTATGTTATGAATAAAATATCAAAAAAAATTACTTCTTAAACAGAATTTTTAAATGTCTTAGTATGTTTACAAACATGTTACTTTATGGATTGATAATCACGCCTCATTCGCAGTACTGTTCTACGATACTGTTTGGTCAGCCACAGGTGAATATTCAGCGAATGCAAAAAAATCAAAATCGTGCAATGAGAACAATAGTAAGTTGTAATAGATATACCTACTCCAATTGTAACAATGTTTGACGTGTTAAATTTTATGCCAGTTAGGCAAGAAATAGTCTACAGAATTATAGAAGTTCATTCAAAAAGTTAAACTTAACTTACTACCAAATTATTTGTCAGGATAATCTCAAGTATGTCTGTGACGTCCACAGATATATGTATCACTAGAAATAGGGGAAACTTCTATAGACAAACTTATAGTACGTATAAAACATGTAACCGTGTATTTTATCAAGGTTTGTCGATGTATAATGAATTACCATTAGAAATTAAAGACTACGAATACTAAAAAATATGAAATTCTTTGTACAAAGTAGGGTCAACTGCCCAATAAAAGAACGGTTAAGGAAATCTCTAGATATTATAATCGCCTATGTTGAGTCTAATTATTATTTCATCTTGTAACAATTTTTAGTGTGCTCGGAAACAATTGAGGAAACGTAAGAAAAAAGTATCATGCTTTAAAAATACCTAGAAAATTAATAATTTAAAGAAATGTGATGAAGTTGCAAATTTACCAATAAAAGAACGATATGTCCAGTAAATGAGCAACACGCGGCCAGTAAATGAACGGCACTCACAGTTGCATTTATTTGGTTATAGCGATGACAACAATATTTTTACACAGCCAATGAATGAGAAATAATATAAGGAACAATTTTTTATGAAAAAATGATAAATACTTAAATTAATATTAGAAAATTATATATTTACTCGTTATAATCTAAATCTATAGGCAGGTTAATTGCACAATTGAGCGCTTTTAATGGTATTCTTGTTTTCAGTACGTCTCGTGCTATCTTTTCCTGTTTCAATTTTATTTCTTCTTGTTTAATTTTGGCTTTTTCTTGTTTCTTATTTTCTCTTTCTTCTTTCAATAGTTTTTTCTTAATTTCAGTTTCTTCTTTTTTAATTTTCCTCTTCAAAATTTTATCTTACTTTTCCAACCCTTTCTGTTCTTTCATCTCCTTTTTTTTAATTTGGTGATTTCTAACTTTAGAACCTGTCATCACATATGGCAAATTTTGTTCTTTTTTTTTTGACCTTTACTCAATGCAGGTGATGGACAATTTCTACTTAACAAACATATATTTTATGAAATAATTAAATCAATTAAACAATCAGAAAATTCAACGCACACAGATTATAGAAACGTGTTCTTTCTTGAGGTTGAAGTTAGAAAACCGTGCCTATTTGAGAACACCATGATTATGTAAAAAATATTACGTATTTTCTATCATTTTTATATTCAAATGATCACAAATTTAAATAGAAACTTGATATATATAACTTACCAACTAGATTTTTTGTTGAATTGCTGTATTTTTACAAGACTTACACTGCTTGATGCACGCGTCTCTCATAAGCGACCACGAAATAAGCGAGTCACACTAACATGTCGAACTTTTATATTTTTATTTCGCGAACATTTAAACTTTTCGAAGAAAAAATTATAGGAAAAACAAAGCTAAAATATCATTCTTCCTTTAAAAACAAAAAACAGAGCATTTCACAATGTTTGTGATTTGCTGTAATAATTTTATTAACAAAACGTTCTTTTACTGGCCATGTTCTTTTATAGGGCAGTTGACCCTATATGAGAAATAATGTGTAAAAAAAGGTATATGCATATTTATCTGTAATATAAAGGTTCTTGTTCCTCTCATATTACACACATAAAAATACGGTGTTGGATTTAACACCGATTTCACTGCGTCTGGTAGTTCCCTCGTGACGAAATGAACAAGTAGTTAATCGTAATGAAGTTGTATAATTTAGTACTAGTATCCGAGATTCGGAGTTAAATTACAGTTTTGCGTAGTTAAAGTTTCCCTTGTGAAGTTGGTTCATATCCCAATGGAGTTGAAATTATTTAATTTTGGAGTTGCCTTTACTCCATTGCAGAGTTAAGATACCCGTATTTTGTGTTAGCCAGACTCCGTTACAGAGGTGGATAAATTCCTTTATGGAGTTACAAGCACTCCGTTAAGTGTAGCGTGAACTACATGTCGCTACACTACTACTACTACGTGTTGCAGTTGAATGAATTCAGTTGCGGTGTTGCGTAAACACCTCTACAGTGTCAGCTAAATTTCACTAACTACTGAATTCCTACTACTGTTTTATGGAGTGACGCTCACTAATTTATATAATCTAAAAAAATGACAAACAAAATAATTTTATTAAAAAAAAAATAGAAAAGGTAAAGTAGACAATAAAAAACAAAATTTTCACTAAAACCATAAACATGTATTTCAATATGTACTTAAAATGCAATACAAATTTAAACAAGTTCATACTTTTTATTTTTAATAAATGTACCTACACATACCCTAAAACTAAATTTAGGTTTAGAGAAAGATTAAGAAATATTTTATAGTGGGTTTGTAAGCAAATATTTTAAATACAAAAATAAGAAAAAGATAAAAAACTCACGTTATCTTCTAATGGAAAACTTATCCGCAATAAATACCTGGTTGGAAGAAAGGAACATATTTATGACGGTGGAAACTTACATTATAAAAAAGTAATTCATTTTTATGTCGTCTCGTCTATAGAAGTTCTCTTAATACCATTTCGTCCTCTGGCAGTGATTGTTAAACATTACTCCATCTAGTTTGGTAAATTAAGCGAATTAAATATGGCCGTTATGAATTAAAAAGGCATACGTATTAGCAGCAAATTTCCTTATACCATAACAGTTATAGAACACTTACCTGTTTTCTTAATAGTATTAATATCTAGGTTTCCGACTGTTATCTTTATTCACTTTTTCAAGTTTTGGTGTTTCACTCTTACAAATAATGTATTTTTCATTATCTAGTCCATCACCCATGTATATAACTTCCATACTGATTGCTGCAGGCAAATACAACGCGCTTGCCCTAGCAGCGATTCCACCCGACCTCACTGAAACATTACTTTTAACAACTTCAAGGAGTTAAGTTTCACATTTTGGTATTGCGTTAACTCCCTTCTGTTGCTAAACTATTTATTAACACCGACAGTTAGCATATTTATTTTCGTTTGGTGTTGATATTATCCGTGCCTGATGTTAAACAATGAGTAACACCGTCGAAGGATATTAAATTTCTAAAAGTGTTGTAATATTTCCTTTTAATGTTAGTTTAACAAATTGTTGGTGAGAATTTAACTCTTTTCAGAAAAGGTACAGTACCGTTTAATTTAACTCCGTAAAATTTTTATGTGGGTAAATAATGAATAATAAACGTTTCACAATTTCAGTACTGTTTATTTTGCCGGATGCTGTATATCAACAACATAACATGTTTCTAGAATAAAACTATGTTACCTGTAATCCCAGATTAATTATGTATAACAAAAAACAGAAAATTGTTACATCTATTACAACCCTAGTATAGAAGAATGAACTTATTTATTCTCTTTACTTTACATTAACTACTTTTCCTACCTTATTAAGAATTATAGTACATACTTTTCTTAGCGATATACCACACCAAGATATAAAA
>SMLS01056253.1:0-10826 GCA_004785975.1 Popillia japonica
TTCAAATCACTAGAAATAGTTTCCAATTCGGCTTGGTTTTTATTTGACTGATGATGATCGGTGATTCAAACAATGCCACACGATTATATTTGGCTTATTTTTTGGTTTTAGGGGTAATTTAACAAGGGGCTCGCCGAATTTCAAAAATTTCAACAACCGGCTCGCGCGAGCCGTACTGAGCCGGCTCTCTTATTACTTCGTGGTAGATCCAATCCCTATTCTACGATGATCTGTTAAATTGAGAATAAAACATTTTTTAAAATATAATTTATTTCTAAGTGATAAATAACACAACAAAATGGACCAGGTTGGTGTTAATCACCTAAACATTAAATATTTATCTATGTATAATATTTGTGTTAAGTATTCAGCGTACTGTTGGTATAAGAATCTTTCGTGCCTGAAGATATCTCGAATTGAATCAGAATCACCACATAGGTTGTAACAGCAGCGATCACCTGTAAGGATTAAAGAATGACAAAAAATTATCTAAGATATCAAAATTAGATCTCACCCTATGAAGCAACGTCCAATCCAAAGCGAAGAACCCATACGCCGTGAAGGATAGCTTATTATTGTATAACTGCAGCGATATCAGCTGGAGATGTTTCGTCCTCTGATTGATGTCATCCTTGCTAGCTAATTTGTTCCATATATCATGGATGTAGGTGGCTGTTTTCTGCGCCTGCAACGAAATCTAATATCAGAATCTGATTTCATTATTCCGCTCCTGATCCTGATCCTGATAGGATAAATTCAATTCTACCTGGCTCTCAACTTTCAACCACATACGAATGACGCAACCGACTTTTAAAACGATCTCTCCGATCCAAAACAGCGAGAAAAACATCAGAACCAAATCGACTTGTCTCCTCTTAAACATGGCTATTAGAGTTAAGGTTATGTAATGCATCAATAGCACCACAACGGTGACACCAACAGCTGCGCACCCTATCATTGAAGGCGATGTGAGTAAATTGTAATCTTCGCAGATTTTTGTTAGCTTCCTATGTAGGTAGGCGTACCGCCTAATTCTCCGAGCGTTGTAGTCGATTTGATGCGGATTTATGACGGTGGCGGCTTCTAATTTACCGTTTAAGATGGCGAAGAGTTTGTTGATGTGTTTCAACACTGAATACGTGAGGAAATCGTTGATGATAGCCGTCCAGATCCCCGAAAAAAACACGATATGGTTGGCTAAGTTTTGGGAATTGATTTTCGTGAAGTTATACTCGCAGATGTAAAAAAATAAGTTGAATAAGAGGATGGAGTTGAAGATTAGAAGATCTAAATTGCACTTGTAACCTAAATAATTCCCTTTCGTTATTTTAAAATGCATCTTCTCGATTTCAAATAAAATCTTGTAGTGGAACCGTCTAACAGCCACGAAATAAATCGGTCTTACTACGGTGACTGTGATATTAGTCGCGAAATAAACCAACTCGGAGAAATACATGATCTTGACCGCGTCTTCTAAGATATCCTGATAGAATCTTATCGATAATGGTATGCAGTACAAGAAGATTAAGTAAAACGGGATCGCCAAGATAAAATCCGTCACTTTTAATTTATTTGTGTCATTGATAAAAGCGCAGCCGAATATGTTTTCTAAAAAGAGTACATTCTTGATTTCTTCTAAGAAAGATTTTTCAGTTTTGATGAAAAACGATTCAGAAATTTTCATTTTTAAAGCCGCGAACATGGTTGAAAGATTACTGCGAGAATGCCTCATTTTGAATGGCTTTTATTAGAACGTAGCGTGTTTATCTAACGTGGATCGTGTGGATCGGGGGGTGGGACGTTTCCAGGAAAATATTGTCTTGAGGATTGTTGATGAATCGTTTTAACTGTCATATTAATATGTGTTATTATCTTTGGGAGGTGGTAAATGGATATTTCTAATCTACAATGTTGATTTTTCCCTTTAAATGTATCTAAAGAAATTGCTTTTTTTTAAATTAAAATTCTTTAGCGTTTGTACTATTACTAATGGAATACATAGAATCTCCTATGTATTGGATTAGTACCAGCAAAATTTTTCAAATATTTATGAGAGTAAAATTACTTTGCGACCAAATTAACAGAATTCCTAACAGAAAACTAGTCATTAGAAAGGTTAATATTTAGAAAGCGAACCTAATCAGCGATTAATACCTGCTTCCTGAATTATTTGAATTCGGTACCTACCATTCAATAAAGAATTCATGGATGACATCCGCATTATTCGTTGAATGGTTTCATACCTCTTTTGTCCAACAAGTAAGAACATTTTGAAAACAACAACAATTCTAATGGAAAGGTGCTGTTATTCATCGACAATGCTCCCAGTCACGTTTCAGAGGCGCCGTTAGGAACCAACGACTGTGGAATTAATAATGTTTTGCTGCCTAATTGCACCCCGTTACTACAGATAAGGGATCAAAACGCCAAACACTTCATTATCGAAAAAAGGCGTATTTTTACGAACCAAATACGTCCAAACAGTTGGTAGATGCAAGAAGAAGAGGAAGAAAAAATATAATTATATTATAATAAAAAATATATAGAAAAGAATAAAAAATTACAAGACATGGAAAGATAAAAACGAAATATAAAAAAAGGAAAAGATTGGAATTATTGCATAAGTAGCTTTTCTCAGTTGAATTACTTTTAAAACTGTTTTATCCTATTTTCGCACAACGCATGGGTCTGTCAAGATAACTAACTGCCAAGTGAATCCCTCTCAAACTATTATTCTTCAGGTACTACGTTTATTATTGCTACATTTGCATCTTTGCTATTGTTGCTTTGCCGGCTGTTCTTTTTGTTTTTGGTGAATTTTCAGAACTCAAATTTCTTCTTGTTCAGGAGAGATTTGTTTTCTTTTCTTTATGGTTTCGACTTATGGGCTCATTTAGTTTGTCAAAAGCAGTTTTTTTTTTGGTATGTGTGCAAGGACTTTAGGAATGTAAATTAAGGTCATAATGACTCTGTGGTGTTTGTGAAAAACAGGTAGAAGTGCAGAATATTATGTTGGGTATGAATTTCTATAGCACCAAAGTAGGGGGGCTATGTTGCTATCGCGCCACATTTGACCTTGATTCGCGAAGCAGGTATTATCCGCTAATTAGTTTCACAGTCTAAGTAATTATGCTTTCTAATGAAGGGAATTCTGCCATTAAGCAGGTCCGAGAAAAAGATATCAGTTTCTTGCTTTCAGTGAATTGCAACATTCCCAAAGTTGCAAATATAGAGATTAGACCCCATAAATTAATAATAATAATAATATTTGTTAATTTATAAATGTTTATAGTAAAGCAATTGAAGACTTGGTAGATAAGTGAAGAATAAACCAATGAGGCAAGAGGCACTTCCAATTTTGAACAAGATTAACGAGAAAACAGACGTAAATTCGTTTGCAAATGGGCTTAGAAAGAATGCTTTAAGATCTTTAATAAACGTAGGATGTTACACCATTTTAACTGAAGCAGCAAACCATAGTTTCAGGAAAACCAATCTAAAGAAACTTAGCTTCTTTTTGGCATTTATGACTCTAATATTTGCTTCTATATGATCCTGTCAGAGAATGATTGTTGATTTATCCTTTTAAATGTATCTAAAGAAATTCTCAAGAAATGCTGAGTCACCAATAGTATGGTATTTATGACTGGGGAAATAATAATAAGTACCATGCCTTTCGATGTTCATATAAAATTCGCTGTTCTTAAAAACTCTAGAATCATGTGCTGATCCAGGAAATCCCACAAAAATATATGTTAATAATTTTGATTTAGTGCATACAGCCATTAAATTTACAGAATGTTGATGATATCTATCTATACCGGGTTCTTTTTTATTGTTACACATATGCACCTCCCCTATGTGTAACCATAAAAAGATAATTGTCAATCCATTAGCAGCATGGTAGGCAACCAGTTATACATCAAAAACAAAAATACATACTTTAGATGTAATTCTTAAATCGTTACCATGGAATAAAGAAAACATTTTTTATGTCAAATATTTCACAATTTTTATTCACGTATTTTACGTACATTGTATTGAAAATTAATAATAATTTATTTAAATGATGAATAAATACAACAAAGATGAAAAAGTCGCAATGGTAATGTGGTACCAGAAAAATAATAGTTGTAGCAGTGCCCGTTTAATAGCGCGCGAAAAAGAAGCGCTTAGAATAGGTGCTATACTCAGTACAAAATAAATAACCATGACCTTAAAATCAGATTGTAATATCCTTTGGCGCTTAAATTCAATAGATTTCTAATACACGAATTGCATGTATGTATGTCAAAAGACATTACATTTTACCTTACAACATCGATTATTTCAACTTTAAAAAAAAGAATAGTTGCCAATGCATTGACAATTATTTTTTTAATGTTACACATAGAGGGTATGTGTAACAATAAAAAAAGAACCCGGTATATGAATCATGGTCTTCCTCGCCAACTTTTAGTTTTATGTGACATTCATCTATAACACCACACACACCTGGATATTTCTTGAATTGTGCAGTAATACTTTCAAATTTATGAACTGTTTTTGGCCAAAATACATAACTACAAATATATTTAACATTGTAGTAATGGATTTATGCAATGTTGAAGGCGCAACTTCAAAACGGTTTGAAATAGACAGTATTAATTCATCTGTTGCTAAATACCTTAAAAACATTAACAATGATTTCTGTGGGCTAACTGGTGCATATCCACCATGATAACATTTAAGTAAGTTTGCATTGTTACTCATTATTTCATTAAAAAGCAATTCAATAGAATGCTTTTGCACTCTAAAAAATCTAAAAAAAAAAACAAATTCTACATATTTTTGGATCCAGTCATCTTCGTTAAGGCTAATGCTTTTCTTATTTTTAAAGTGCAAGTAATGGGTTAAAAAAATGCTGTGGAATTCATGAATAGATATATCAGTTCATAAAAATATCTTCCTCAAAAAAGTCGGCTAAAATAAACGACAGTAAGCGATTGTTTAAACAAACAGCACCCATCTAAAAATAACGGTTATAACAAAAATTTATTATCAAATACCATAGCAAACTCTACCATAACTTAATAAAAGATGAATGTATGAAATTAAGGTTAACTTAGTGCTGTCAACAAAACGTCAAACTGTCGTCCAATTATGATTTTCTAAAAACTCCGTTTTTGTGCAAGAAGGAAATATATTTATTGTGACATAAGAGTCGGATAAACACTCATTAAATGTTTGGAAATGCAAAAACTCGCCTAACCCGCCGACCATTTAGGCTAAGAGATCATTTAGACCAACCGACCATTTAGGCTAACGCACTGATTGGCCAATAGGCCAACTATTCTATTGATCTAAACCCTAACAACAGTTCCCAAATGTGTGATACACTGCTCGGATACGCCCTCGCTCTGTTTGAAGTATTGTTCCCATTACAGTACACTTGGCGTTCGAAGATAACGAACCCTTTCTTGAAATTGTTTTAATTTTTCTTTGCAATCTTGAATTAATCTACTTTATATACTATAGTAATGATTTTATTACATGCTCCTTATTCACCTGATGATGCTTCCGCGGGAACATCATCTGAAGATGGTTAAAATGATGAAATTGATGAACCGAAAGTGAAACAGCAAGTGAAGAAGCAAACATCACTTATAACACTTGGACTGAAGGAAATGGAGCCTAATTAGGAATTGTACCTTATGCATTATGTAGTAATGTAGTCTTTTTTCCTATTTATCGCAATTTTTTAAAATTATTTTAATGGAGGACTTTTATTGTCTCTCTAATTTGCAGGAGTGGTTTTTGTACAAATGCAAATAGCTCTAAATAGGATGAACAATTGGTGCAACCAAAAGCAGCTATCTATCAATAATTGGCGCTTTTACAAAAAATCTCCTTAAAGGTGGCTTAAACCGGTAAGGTTGACGGACTTAGAAGTTTAGAAAGAAGCAAGACAATCATCAATCAAGCATCAGCAAATGCAAAGAACTGCGTGGAAAAACTGGGAACTAAACCTAAAGATTGTATCGTTATACACAGGAGTGATTGCGGATAAAGCTTTAGAATGGGAGAAAAGCTCCCCAGAATAGACGAGAAATTCATTAAAGAATATAACCACAAAATTCATAGAAGATCTTCTCAAGAAAGGCACGAAAACTGTCAATCCAATTGCAGGGATACCAACAGGACACTATAGACTACTGAAAATGCTATATGCGGCATCTTTTATGTCAACATGAGTGAAGGACTAACCACGCTAAGGGCAGAAATGCATTGGCAAACAGTATCCAGACATTGAAGATTAATATCCACAATAGAGGAAGTCACCCTAGTAACGCAGCCGCGAGGGGGCTGACCACAGAGAGCAATAGTGTCTTCCTCATAAAATTCAGGCCCAAAAAGAACACAGTCTCAGTAATACGGGCACCAGAACACTAGGGGATGTGAGGGCGATTCAAGTTTCAGCCATCAAAGCAAATTTCGTACTGCACCTGGATAAGAGAGATTGCAGCACCATCAGGGTTTTATTCACCAACCACACGGCTTTGAGGTACTACCACCTCAAGAAAATTAGCAAAACAGGCAGAACACATTATTTGCAAAAATGGGGTGGTGACCCAATGGTGGTACCACTACCCCAAGCAGGATTATTTAAAACTGGATGTGATATGAGAGCCATAGCCATACTAGAAATATGGGAAAGTATTCCGACCAATACTGATCTAGTAAGGAGAATCCCAAGCAATTCACTTCGGAGATCCTAACGTGGTAATAAAGTCTTGGTTCAGTAGTCATGTGCCAGAATATAAATTCCATCACTTTAATTTCTTCTACAGTTTTTGGCCAAAGAAAACTGGGACAAGAATGCTCAGAAGATTCTTCATCATTTATTGCTAGTTAAATTGAAGTTGGCTCTATTTGTAGTGATTTTGGACAAATTTCTAGGCATGAGGGATTTTCCAATTATCAATCTCCGAACAGAAAAAGAACAAAACAACTGAAATTTCTTTTAAAAGAAATTTGAAATTGCAAACCTGAGGATGTCTTGAACTATTTTGTGGGTGAGGACAGGTATGGAGGTTGGGAGCAGAAACTGCAATGAGATTGGTATTAGAAGGAAAACCAAGTGATAGAAAGGGAAAGAGCAGGCCAAGATAAAGATAGCAACTTGCGGGAAAAAGTAGAAGATAGGAAGTTGTGGGAAGACATAAGCCAGTAGACAGGAAAACGTAGGATGTGGATTGGATCAAGGACGAAGCAATAGGATTTAGACAGTTTTTCGAAACGGCCTTAAAATACAATTTGGACTCACCTCATTTTGCAAGTTCATCCTCATCTTAATCACGTACCAGATCAATAATATTGCGCAAAAATTGCACGAACAATACCAAGACGTTAATATAGGATCAATTCTACCACCACCAAATAAAATTTGGATAGCCGACACCCAAGCGTGTAAAGAATTGGTCAACAGAATAAATAAAGCCAATAAAACTCCAATTACGGTCGTATTAAAAAGATTGTTCCCATCCAATAACATCCTGGCCAAAACATTATGGACGAAGCAATTCTGTCTCAACGCCATCAAGTCGTTACTACCACAATCGATGACATTTTTAAATCCCTCATTGATGTGCAAGAACATCTTATGGATTTCGGCGAAAATTGTTCGTGTTATGAAGATCTCCATGAGCACGCTCAGGACGTGTAAGTTATAATAAAATTGGACTTCGATGACAGCTAACATGGAGCTATTCAAAATCGCTAGCATATCAGATGTTAATGTGGTAATAGAGATGATTGCGAAAATTATTAATTCTTTCCTTAAATCAGGTTTAAGGTTATAACTCCCTAGGGATTTGCCCAAATTATCCACTTCGATTAGGAAAGCTTTTAAATCCATCCTATAGGTGAAATAGGTTGTGTACCTCAACATTAGATCACATACCGTGCCCAAATAATATATAAATATTGTTTTTATGGTCACGTTGTTGATGTTCAGGAATCTGATTGAAAAAGAAGTGATCCAGGTTGTATAACCCAATTCTAATAAACCAAATAGAATTGGTAAAGGATATATAAATTCTATTAAGTTTTCCAAAATATTTCTCTGCGTCGTTATGAGTTTAAAATGAATCACTCCGAAGAATTTTGCTAAATACAACACTGGTTTAATTCTAGTTAAAAATGTAACTTCCGGCATATTTATTTCCGGTTGTTAAATTATGTTTTGTTCCATGAACGTCAAGTGGAGAGACTGTTTAGGTTTTGGTGTTTATTTCGTGCTTTTTTTTTGTTTGGTCAACTGTCTAAAGTCTTGCGTGTCTACATGAGTAATTGTCAGAGAAACTCCTCAATAATAATACGATTTTATCTCTAGCATTAATGAATTATTCGTGACGTCATCGAGGAATTATAAATATAATATACGACTACATACAAGGCGATGACATGAAATGGGTAGAAACCCTAGAAGGAATGGACAAGTCTCATGGTAGCAAACTAGCTTGGGACCTGATTAAGAAGTTGGATGGTGATCCAAAACTAAGATAATGTAACAATCAACACCTTCTAAACGGCAAGATCGACTTCACACGTCAAAAAACCAAAATCAAACGCCTAATGTCAACCACCAACACACCAAACACTACCTTTAAGGAACAATTTACTATGAGAGAGCTGAGCAATGGTACAAACACCATGAAAAATGGGAAAGCCGTTGGGTTTGATGGTATCTGTATAAAATAGATCAAAAACTTCTGTCCTGGAGCCAGGGATCCCAAAGATGTCGAGAAAGTCAAAAGTAGTAGTTCTCCTCAAAGCCTTCTTTGCCATCTGTTTGAAGTGTTTTAAGTGTTTTAAGAGAAAACTGATTACACACCAAGCAGGTTTCAGTTATGGAAAATCTTGCACCAGTGATACCCTGGAATTGTCAGATCACATTCGAGGAGAGATTTGAGAATAATCACGTCAACAGGGTGGCTTTTGTCGACCCCAGTTCCGTCTATGATACAACAGTAAACCACCAAATATTACTGCATAAACACTATGAGACCTTGAAAGATCACCACCTATTAGTCGAGATAAATGAAATCCTGCTCCAAAACAAATAGTTTTTCGTAACGCTCATGGGCAGGAACAGCCGATTGTGAAACCAAAAATTTTCTAAAGACTGTCTTTAGAAGACTCATGAAGAAGCTGACGAAAAGTGACAACACCAGCCAGACATATCTATTATGGATTGTGGCCGCGAAAGCCTACACTCAAATGATGGACTTCTTTAACTTCAAACTTTCTATTGCCAAATCAGTGGTAATCAGTGATCAAAAGGAGGAAGACATGGAAGGTCATGAAGCAGAAGATGTAGACGCCAAGGAAATGTACATTTGGTACAATTCATGAAAAGCAAACAAAAATCTTGCTGCAAATGAATTGAAATTTCTTCCAACCAATTTCTCACACCAGTCCGAGAAGACTTGGCTAACTGCTCTATGTTCTCTATTTGTAGCCTGCATTTAATATTTTCCTTTTAATTTCAGATAGGTACAGTTGTACAACCCATTTGCCTGTTGTGAGAAGAATTCTGCACGTGCTGAACTTTTCAGCAAGAATATTATCATCGTTCACCATCTTGTCACCAATCTGCAAAGAAACTTCCAAATTCCCAAATTTTCTTGCAAACATTTTTGTAAAAAATCAAGCTTTGGCTTTTATTTTTTGGCTTCCACAGAACAAATTGAAGCAACTGTCCAAATTTTATTTCCTGGCTGTAGATGATTGCACCTTCATAAAATTTTTGATCTTTGCATGCAAAATCTGATCCAGTTGGTTTTTGGCTTCCTCATTTGAAGTAAAGGTTTTCCCGCCTAAACAATCTTCTTCAGGCCGGAACAAGTAATAATCAGAAGGTGTAAGATCTGGCTAATATGGTGGTAGCTTTTGGCGAGTTACCAAATTTGTATAGCTTCCATTATTTTCGTGGAGTTGTCGCTAAACTTAGGATTTGGCGTTGCGTTTGACGTTTGTTAAAATTTCAGTTCCCGTAAAAGAGAGGGTAGTTTGTTTTTCTAAATTTTTCACACCTTTTGCCATCTTTCTGGCTGTAGCATGATTCCACGCTCATAAAATTTTTGATCTTTGGAGACAAAACTTGATCCAATTGATTTTTGACCTCCTCCCTCCTCATTCGAAGTAAAGGTTTTTGCCTTTCTAACTCTGTAATCTGGATTTGCATAGATCTTTGGATAGTCTCGCAACGTTCTGTGCTCCAAGCAATCTGCTTGGCTCGTTGTCTTCTAAGCTTCGTCAATACCTTTACTCTCGTTGCGTTTAATCCTTTCTAGCTCCAATTCGAGGTCGCCACCCTTATATCTGCAAGTTTGCAAGTCCTTCAAGAACAGCTCGTTCTTTCTTTCGTCCAGAAGATGGATCTGCTGCGCTTTCTACAGGTTCTCCTGTATAGTCTTCAAGATATTGGGAAGCGGAGTTAATTCTTGCAGATTCTCCTGAAATTGGTTCTGAACGCGTTGGATTTCTAAATTAGCTTGTCTCTCTAATTCTGGCATTCTCCAACACCATCATGTCGATCTGCCGACGTTGCTCTTCAACTGTTTGTTGGATTTGCATGTACTTTTTTTGGATATTACCTACTCCATCTGAGGTTTGTATTCGTCAACCAAAGTTCTAATCTCCTCCAATTCCAACATGGCTCACCCATTTGTCGAGGTTTGAGGTTAAATCTATGTATGTATATCTTTCAGGAGGTCATGGATGGATCATGGTAATACTACTTAGTGAGATTAGGTGTATATATATGTAAGTAGTGTCTGTTG